>JAHWXV010214474.1:0-14521 GCA_024586415.1 Phrixothrix hirtus | reverse complement strand
TAATCTAGCTATAGAATTATTTAAATGTTAAGTGAATTACCATTAATTAATTTTATAAAAATGATAAGAAAAAAATACCGGGTAATTACTGATCATTAATCGAGCACAAGTTTGAATTATACAAGTAATAAACAAAATGTAATGTAGTATAAAGTTCACTAAATAGTGAGTATATTTAAAACCACTTAATAGAACTTTATTTTAATTTTTGGCTTTGAGAAGAATCTCACTTGTCAAGTACATTCAGTTCAAACAATCAGAAATTGCGGATTACTGCGCTTCTAATAATCTTCTTTCGTTCTGATGTAAGTTAGCGAAGTCTTTACTCTAACGATTATTTATTTGTGAATATTATCAGTGTTTATGGGCTGTACCAAATTTGTGTCGACTGTGTTAGAGTCCTTAACTTATTTCGCGTCGGGTTAATAATGTTTAAGTTGTAGACTGGGTGGACTGCAATGTTGCACGATGTTAGATTAGGCTCTTCGATTTAAGTTTAAGGAAACAGGTCACGTTTTGCGATCAAACTGAACTTTAAGGACCTAGTCGGCTAGTGGTTGAATCGGACTGCAGTAATAGTCAAATGTGAGCCACCTCCTATTACAAACTCACGCCACAATAACTTTTTAAATTTGGGATTAAATAACAAGGACCCTATCGGCTAGTAGTTGCACTCAACTGCAATCGCGTACACATATGGAATACCTTCTAACTCAAACCCGGCTGCACTACGTTAGTAAAAATTTTCACGCTCAGCTTCGAATGTTGCGATTGAGCTGGACTGCGAGGACCTCGCCGTCTAGTGGCTAAACAGGGCTGCAAATATGAACTACCCTCTAGTTACAAACTAGGCTGCACGATGTCGGTAACATGTTTTCGGCTACATTAGATTTTTTAATTTTGAGTAGAAGAAGTGAGCTTTTAATCTTACCCTTAAGCTGAGATGCAAGGGCCTAGCTGTAACATGCAAATATGGACTACCTTCTAGCTAAAAACTTAGCTGCATGATGTCGGCTGCATTAGATTTTATAATTTGGAATTTAGGAACCAAGCCTAGCATTTTACGTTGCAAGGTCCACGCTGGCTAGTGTTTGAACTGAACTGCAATAGCATGCAAATATGGACTACTTCCTAGTTGCAAACTCGGATGCACGAAGTGGGTAACATTTTGATGCTGCATTGAATGTTCGATTTGGAATTAAGGAACCAAGTGTCGCGGTTTACTGTGGAGTTGGTCGCAAGGACCTCGCGGTCTATTGACTGAACAGGGTTGCAAATATAAACTACCCTCTAGCTACAAACTAAGCTGGACCGTGTCGGTAATATGTTTTCGACTACATTAGATATTTTAATTTGGAGTTACAGAAGTGAGCTTCGAATTTTGCGCTTAAGCTGGGCTTCAAGGGCCTAGCTGTCTAGTGTTGCAACAGGACTGCAGTAACATGCAAATACGGGTTACCTCCTAGCTACAAACTTGGATACACTGTGCCGGTAACTTTTTCCGGCTACATCAAATCTTTTAATTTAGAATTCAGGAACCAAGACCCGCACTTTGCGGTGGCGTTGGCTGCAAGGACATAACTATCTAGTGGTTGAACTAGACTGGAATATCATACATATATAGACTGCCTTCTAGCTGAAAACTGTACTGCACGGTATCGGTGATTTTTTACAGCTGCATTAAGGTTTTGAATTCAGAATCAAGCCACCAAGTCTAGCAATTTGCGGTGGGGTTGGGCTGAAAGGACCTCACTGTATAGTGGCTGAGCTGGAGCGCAATAGCATGCAAATATGGACTACCTCCTAGCTGAAAACTTGGCTGTACGGTGTCGGCGACCTTTTTCCGGCTGCATTAGATTTTCGAATTTAGAGTTAAGGAACCAAGCCTCGCAATTTGAGGTGGAGTTGAGCTGCAAGGACATGACTGTCTAGTAGCTAAATTTGACGGTAGTAATATGCAAATATGGACTACTTCATAGCCGAAAACTTGGCTGGATAATGTCGGTGACCTTCTTCCGGCTGCATTAGATTTTATAATTTTGAATTTAGGAACCAAGCCTAGCATTTTGCGTTGCAAGGTCCTCGCTGGCTAGTGTTTGAACTGGACCGCAATAGCATGTAAATATAGACTACCTCCTAGCTGCAAGTTCAGATGCACGAAGTCAGTAACATTTTTTATGCTGCATTGGATTTTTTAATTTGGAATTAAGGAACCAAGACTCTCAGTTTGTGTTGCAGTTGGGTCGCAAGGACCCCGCCGTCTATTGGGTGAATAGGGCTGCAAATAAGAACTACCCTCTAAATACAAACTGGGCTGCACAGTGTCGGTAACATGTTTTCGGCTACAATAAATTTTTTAGTTTTGAATAAAAGAAGTGTGCTCTAAATTTTGAGCTTTAGCTGGGATGCAAGGCCTAGCTGTCTAGTCTCTTAAGAGGACTAGCTACAAACTTAGCTACACTCTGTCGGCAGCCGCTTTCCGGCTACATAAGATCTTTAAATTTAGAATTAAGGAACGAAGCCCAGTATTTTGTGGTGGCGTTGGGCTGCAAGGACTTCACTATCTAGTGGTTAAACTAGACTAGACTAGCTTAAAACTTGGTTGCAAGGGTGTTAGTGACCTTTTTGCAGCTGCATTAGGGTTTTGCATTTAGAATCAAGCAACCAAGCTTAGCAATTTGCGGTGGGATTGGACTGAAAGGACCTCACCGTGTAGTGGCTGAGCTGGAGCGCAATATCATGCAAATATGGACTACGTCCTGCTGAAAACATGACTGTACAGTGTCGGTGATCTTTTTCCGGCTGCATTAGATTTTTGAATTTAGAATTTAAGGAACCAAGCCTTGAAATTTGAGGTGGGGTTGGGCTGCAAGGACCTCACTGTCTAGTGGCTAAATTTGACGGTAGTAATATGCAAACATGGACTACTTCATAGCTGAAAGCTTGGCATCATGATATCGGTGACCTTTTTCCGACTGCCTTAGATTTTTGAATTTGGAATTTAGGAACCAGGCATCGAATCTTACGCTAAAATGCCCTAGATAGCTAGTGTTTGAATTGGATTGAAATGGCATGCAAATATGGACTACCTCCTAGTTGCAAATTCGGATGCACGAAGTCGGTAACAGTTTTCATGCTGCATTGAATTTTTAATTTGGAATTAAGGAACCAAATTTCGCATTTTGCGGTGGAGTTGGTCGCAAGGACTTCGCGGTCTATTGGCTAAACAGAGCTGCAAATATGAACTACCCTCTAGCTACAAACTGGACTGCACGCTGTCGGTAATATGTTTTGGACTACATTAGATTTTTTAATATGGAGCTACACAAGTGAGCTTCGAATTTTGCTCTTAAGCTGGGCTGCAAAGGCCTATCTGTCTTGCTGACAACAGGACATGAAAATTCGGGTTACCTCCTAGCTACAAACTTGAGTACAGTGTGCCGGTAACTTTTTACGGCTACATTAGATCTTTAAATTTAGAATTAACGAACCAAGCCCCGCACTTAGCAGTGGCGTCAGACTGCAAGGACCTAAATATCTAGTGGTTGAACTAGTCTGAAATAGCATGCATATATAGACTACCTTCTAGCTAAAAAGGGTTTTGAATTTAGAATCAAGGAACCAAGCTTAGAAATTTGCGGTGGGTTTGGGCTGCAAGGACCTCACTGTGTTGTGGCTGAGCTGGAGCACAGTAGCATGCAAATATGGACTACCTCATAGCTGAAAACTTGACTGTACGATGTTGGTGACCTTTTTCCGTCTGCATTAATTGTTAAATTTAGAATTAAGGAACCATGCCTCGCAATTTGAGGTGTGGTTGAGCTGCAAGGACCTCACTGTATGGTGACTGAATTGGACGGCAGTAATATGCAAATATGTACTACCTCATAGCTGAAAACTTTTCGGTGACCTTTTTCCGACTGAATTAGATTTTTTGATTTGGAATTTAGGAACCAGGCCTCGCATACGCTGCAATGTCCTCGCTGGCTAGTGTTTGAACTGGACTGCAATAGCATGCAAATACGGACTACCTCCTAGTTGCAGACTCGGATGCACGAAGTCGGTAATATTTTTTATGCTGCAATGAACCAAGTTTCGCATTTTGCGGTGGAGTTGGTCACAAGGACCTCGCATGTTGGTAACATGTTTTCGGCTACATTAGATTTTTAATTTGGAATAAAAGAAGTGAGCTTCGAGTTTTGCGCTTAAGCTGGGATTCATGGGATGCAGTATCGCAACAGGACTGCAGTAACATACAAATACGGGTAACCTCCTAGCTACAAACTGGGGTACACTTTGTCGATAACTTTTTTCCGGCTACATCAGATGTTTTTAATTTAAAATTAAGGCACCAAGCCCCGTATTTTGCGGTGGTGTTGGGCTGTAACGATTTCACTATCTAGTGGTTGAACTAGACTGAAATAGCATGCAAGTATGGACTACCTCCTAGCTGAAAACTTAGCTGTACGGTGTCCGTGACCTTTTTCCGGCTGTATTAGATTCGCAATTTGAGTTGAGGTTAGGCCGTAAGGACCATCCTATGTAGTACCTGAGCTGGAGCGCAGTAGTATGCAAATATGGACTACGTCCTATCGGAAAACTTGGCTGTACGGTGTCGGTAACCTTTTTCCGGCTGCATTAGATTTTTGAATTTAGAATTAAGGAGCCAAGCTTCGCATTTTGCGATGGCGTCGGGCTACAAAGACCTCACTGTGTAAGTGGCTTAGCTGGAGCGCAATAGCGTGCAAATATTCATTACCTCGTAGTTGAAAACTTGACTGAACGGTATCAGTGAACATTTTCCGGCAGTATTAGAATTTTGAATTTATAATTAAGGAACCAAGCCTCGCAATTTGAGGTGGGGTTGGGCTACAACCACTTTACTGTCTAGTGGCTGAACTGGACGGCAATAATATGCAAATATGAACTACCTCATAGCGGAAAATTTGGCTGTATGGTGTCGGTGATATTTTTCCGGCTGAATTAGATTTTTGAATTTATAATTAAGGAGCCATACTTTGCATTTTGCGGTGGAGTTGAGCTGCAAGTATCTCACTGTGTAGTAACTGAGCTGGAGCGCACTAGCATGCAAATATGAACTATCTCCTAGTGGGAAACCTGACTGCGCGGTATCGGTTAACATTTTCCGTCTGCATTAAATTTTTGAATTTAGAATTAAGGAACCAAGCCTCGCAATTTGCAGTTCCGTAGGGCTGCAAGGACTTCGCCGGCTAGTGACTGTACCAAACTGCAATAGCATGCAAATCTGAGCTAACCTCTAGCTATAAACTCGGCTGCACGGTGCGAGTTGCATTTTTCACACTGAATTATATCTTTTAATTTAGAATTAAGGAACCAAGTCTCACATGTTCCGGTGGAGTTGGGTCGCAAGGACCTCCCCGTGTAGTGGTTGAATTAGACTGCAATAGCATGAAAATGTGGACTACCTCCTAGCTGGATAATGGACTGCACATTGTCGGTAACACTTTTCCGACTGCATTAAATTTTTTAATTTGCAATTAAAAACCCAAGCCTCGCATTTTGCTTTGGGCTGAGCTGCAAGGACCTCGCCGGCTAATGGTTGGACCTGGCTGCTGCTATATTGAATTTTTAGAATTAATTTTGATTAATGCCGTCATTAAAATTTTATTATTATAAAATGTTTAGTCATCATCACATCATATTAAAAAAATAAGTAAAATATTTTAAGTTGTAATAATTTATCTCGTGTTATCGCTGCTATTATTTCGTTTAATTTACTTAACTCCGAGTTCATAGCTTCCTCAAGGTCAAGAACACAAACAAAGTAAAGTCGTGATAAAATTTGATAAGTTATAAAATCAATAAGGTTTTAGCTTTTAATTAATACAATTTATGTGCGCAATCAATTGATTAAATTTTATATTTATTCTACAACTACTAAGTTAGTCAAATTTATCAACTTAGCATACCATTGCTTACTAAATTTTGAATTCTATTAAATTCTATTTTAGTTTTCTAATAGTTCGTATTAATGAGTAATTGATTATAACTTTCTGCAATAGGACTAATATTTAATCAGCACAGCAGAATATTGTGAAAATAAAATTTATTTAATCAAAGACTGATAAACTCTAATTTTTGATATAAGTCAGTGTTGCTTTACCAACATAAATGTGTTGAAATACTTGTATCAACATCGCTAACAACTTGATGTATCTAGATTAGTATAAACAGAAGTCTACAAATATAAATTCCGAAGCATCGCTTTTCTTCAGACTAAATAGGTTATCTGGCAACATATGATAATTTTCACTAAATCTTTGTATTATGCAATACAAATTTAAAGTCATTGAACTACTTTTACAAAATTTGCTCAATACTATCCTGCTTACGACATTGTTAGGTTCCTATTTTGCTGAATAAGCAATTTAAATGCTATAACTAAAACGGCTAAATTCATTATTAAGCATTTATCTTAAGAACGAAATTAAGTTGTCCAAAATATAAATAATATAAGTACATTAAACATGTTTTATACACACGTAAACTCATTTGCACGTTAATTTAAATATAAAGAATAAACAGAAGAGGGACTGAAACGAATTAGAGAAGGTTTACAGACAAACATCGCAAACAACACTTTCAGGATTGTGCAAAATTTTCAGCTTTGGAATTTAAATGACGTATTAGTCTGTTTATGGCATATACTGCAAATACTACGAAGTGTTGAGTTAAATTGACGTCTTTATCAAAAAGTTGTCGCAAATTGATTTTCTGTCATGATTTTGCCACGATCATACGTATTTCGTTCAGGATCACATAAATAACACACACATTTTGGGTGAAGAATTGCAATCTTTATTAAAATGTAACTAGTAAACCTACGTCTCCTTCAAACCCATTTCCCAGCACTTTCTGCGCCTGAATATTCGCATATCGCCTATTCTCCTCCAGCTGAAGATGGATCATCAAAGAAGTCGGTGAAAACTTGGACAGCTGCTTCAGAAAGTTTGCCATCACTGAAATGTAATCCCCACCACTTTAAAATTTTAGGTTGTCCGTTCTGCTAGTTACAAGTCGAGTTTGGCATTGACTTTAAACGACTATCACTAAATTCTCTTAACGTACTATTCAAATTATGGAAACTAATCGTTTGCCGGGCTAGAATACTTGTACAACAACTCTGCCAAAGTGGCTTTATTATGGCAAATAAATTTGTTTTGTTCAATACCTCGTTGGTAAAATATGATATCGTAGAACGCGTTTTTAAGAACATCGACTTCAATGTGGAAACATGTATAATTTATTTACAACCCTGCGTTGAAAAATTTCTATTTTAGAATTTGGGATTGTACATGTTCTTGTACATTTGAACGTGACCTCCCGTTGTGAAAAGAATTAGCTCCACCGCATTGTCGAAAATTTATCGATTCGCATTAGAATGGTCAAATGAGACGGTAACGATGTTCGAACACCCTGGAATAATTTATATACCATTAGATCCTAGAGATACGGTGCAGTTGACACATCCTGTATAGAAAGTCGTACCTTAATCACAACTGAAAATTCTTCGGTGATTCAAGACAGCTCAGAGTGCTCAATAAAAATTACCTGTAAAACCTGTGAATATATGAACATATTCTTTGATCTTTAATTGAATAACAAATATGTTTTGAAATTTCTTATAGAACTTATAAAACCAAGTGATAAGTGGGTGATTCAGATAACAACGGAAACTTTTAAAATATCCCCTGTATGTGTGAAATATAAAATAGGAATTTTATGAATCGTTGCAATGAAGTCAATGTATCACACAGTTAAGCTAATACATGTACGTATATCGAGAAAAATTTGAATCAATAAACGATATACATTAAAAATTGACAATCAAATAAAAACTAAGGTTTTAGCTGTATCTTTTAAGATAGACAAAATTATATTTTAAACATAGTTTTATAGGTAAAAATGAATAATCATTCATTACTTCCCACAAACTTAGATTAATTTAAAATGCTAGTAGCATTAAATAACGAGCTCTAGCGAATAGTTTGATTTTAACAAAGTTAAGTTATTAATAGCTAAAATGCAGATTAAATGGTTATTTCAAAGTGTGAACAAAAGCACCAACGTGTAGAGTTTAAATACACGAAACTCAATTAAGCATGCCTTGAATACGGCAGAGAAGTTCAATAACGATCATTTATTGTGGCAATGCACTAGACAGCGCGAATATGCAACATTAATTAAACTGGATAATATTACTTTTTAAAATAAATTCTTAAATTAATGCGAGATATAGGCAGTTTTCAAAATTGATTCGTGAATAGATAACCAGAGAACTAAATTTGCAATTGACCTTTGTTAATTAAAATTTCTTATGGTCTGCAAGTCCGCGACCTCGTTTGATAAGCATAAAGAACGTGTGCCTCTTAACGATATCTTTTTCTTTAATGGACTCAAAATTAATTACTCCTGACTGACAGAAAAATAGAACTCACCTAAATCGGGCTGAAATAGTATTTCTAATTTTTAAAAACTGCAACCAGCGTATTTATTCAAACGAAAATTAGAAATTTGGCGTTAATATAATTTCGAAAATTATTTGCCCCTCTAAATAAAAATTAAAGCTCTGTAGCGGCACAAAATACGTCTAATTAGCTTAAGTTCAGCTAAAAATGTACGGAAATTCAAAGTTATGCGGACAACAGCGTGCTGATTAACTTCTTTTCGCTTACTCATGTCATTATCTATATTTCTTTTACGGAATCACTCGCCTCGTTCAAGGGGTTAACGAATAACATATGACGTATCAAAATATTCACACCGTTTGATTATCCAAAAATTAATAAAAAAGACGGTATCATTAATAATACAATTTTAAATACAAATAAATTAAATAGGCTTCCTACAAAACCTAAATATGTGGAAATGTTTTTAATTTAAATTCGCCAACGAATTTGCTATAATCAAGTTTAATAATTAAAATGATACATGCTAATTATTACAATTTAGCTGCGAGAAATTATCATCTCTGAATTAGCGGAATGTCCACTAAGGCTAATGGCGTAACACCTAACAGATTAAAATGTTGAAATGCATCAAATTAATGATGCAAATATATTAAAACAGTAATTTGTTTCCATTCATGCTCGAAATTGAGAATAATTTTGCATCATTTACAAATAAAACTCAAAATTTTGACGTTGAATGTCTATGGTCTCACAAAGAAGCTCACCCCAAGAAATTTTTAAAGAATCACAAAGTTGCAACTTAATTGTAGAGTTAGAAACTATGCCCACTCTTCGATCTATCATATCTCAGGCATATTCAATGAGCGACAGATCTAGTGAACGTGCAGGTCAAGTGATTCGCAATGTAGCCGCTACAACATGAGAACCGGCATTGTGTTATTAGAATGTGGCATCATTGTTCCCTCAAATATACGATAAAATAATTAGAGTATTTAAATCGCCTCGACGAACTACGAGAGGAGCCCTACTTCCTAGACTTGTTCCATCACAAGCCATCAGTTCTTATGTTCTACAGCTAACTCTAAAATCAGTCTTTCTCCTTTTCGTAGGCCAGCAAGCAAAACCGTTATTCATTTGAAAGACAACTCTGTTCCACTCGTCATCGCAATCTATCCATGAATTACACTATACCAATCTAGTCCCATGGTCCCGATTGATGAAAGCCAGTATTAATCATGTACGTTAGAAAATTACCCCAAACGTACGAATGGCCAAAAATCATCCCCTCCCCGATCTTAAGGTACTATGTCGATTTCCAAGGGTAAACATTCTGTCTTCTATCTTGCGTATCTGTAGTTTTTCTAGATCATTCATAGCCTATCTGGCGATTTCTACCTTTTTGAAAATAATCTTTTCAAGAGCAATTGTAACAATATTTATTGCTCCATCTTAAAACTCTTCAAAGAGGCACTATGAAGCGACTTGTGAACCATACCACACTAACTTTTAAATCGTAAAGTCCTTGTTCGATAACTGAATGTGGATTATTGGCGACCAATTTTGAGAGTTGAGCAGAAAATGTGTTTCATCGTTCCAAAACACATTGTCTAGTTCAGTTAAATTTCTATCTTTCAGGGGAAACATAAACTGGATTTTACCGGCTCTAATTGGTGTAGTAGTTTGCATGTTTGCCTCTACTCCCAAGGAATGCGGGTCGGTAAATTTTTCAGCGGAGAAAAATTTAAAAACATGCTTTCTTCTCGGATAAGGAAGTAAAATAGTAGGTCCCGTGTCAATGTGGTATTTGGTACGTTAGAAATCCCTATTGGTGGTAGAATCCCTCCAGATTCGGCAAAATTCTAGTAGACATGGCGAAATGACTAAGCAGTTCTAGCGAAGAGGTCCAAGGAAGCTTCCGCATCCCGACACAATCAACAAACAAGCTATAGTTACACATTCTAAGTTGCCTCGCTGGAATGCGCCCTATTGTTATGTGGCTTCTACCCATATGCTTTGCTACTTTATTGATACAGTAACATTCCATGTTTTTTTGTAAAACTTCAACAACTACATCTATTGCTATTGTACCAACCAAAATGTTCACATTTTAATATCAGCTTTTGGGAAGAACTCAAAGTGCATCGGCAAACTAGTAAAGAATTATGGATGTGAAAAAGTCTAAAGACAGCAGCAAAAACTGCATGCACATTCGTAATAAGATTGAATCAATCCCATACAAATTTGCAAAAGATAATACTAATTCCTTTCAAAAATACAATTAATAAGCAACACTTTTATTTAAGATAATTTATTGAAATTGGCAATCTTAAGTATTATTATTATGCATACATAACAAATAAGCAACTCGACATTAAAAAACGTCATTTTTCGTATAATTAGGCGGTATCGGTATCTTTAAGATTGTATAGAATTTAAAAAAAAAGGTATGAACAATCAGGTGCGCGCGCGCACGCACGCACCTATGCACCCACACGCACGCAGCAAGCACGCACGAAAGCACGCACGCACGTACGTATGCACGCACGCACACACACGTACGCACGCACCCACACACGCACGCACACGCACACAGTCGCGCATGCGCACAAACACGCGCGCACACACACACCACCCACGCGCACATGCACACGCACACGCACACGCACGCACGCACTCACGCACTTACGCACCCACGAACTCACGTAGTCACGCACTCACGCACACACATACACACATACACACACACACAAATATATATGCAAGGTTTCTCAATGGAAAGTTTATATTTGATTAGCTTACTGCGTAAAAAACCGGTCAATTCAGTAACTTTGAAGTGTTTCTCGCTCGCGGACCGTACGTTCTGTATGCGAGAATATTACAAAAACGGTGATTCGGCGACTAGGGCATGGAGAAAATTTTGCGCAGTTATTGTGGTTCATGTAACGTGAAAGATGCACCAAGTGTTCTCCTCATTCGAAAATGGGTCGCAAAGTTTGAAGAGACTGGATCAACAATGAACAAACCGAAATGCGGGCGACCAAGGTTAGCAAGAAGGGACGAATCCGTGGAAAATGCAAATTAGTTTATTCGTGAGATCCGAACGTTGCCATTTGTAAACGCGCAAGTGTTTTAAGTGTGCATAGAGCATCACTATACCGCATTTTGCGCCAAGATCTCATACTACATACTTATAGAATCCAATTGGTGCAAGAATTAAAGTCCTAGGATTCCGGTCTTACACTTCAACTTAGTAACCTAGTAACTGAGTGCTTTTCAACATATGACATATAACAACATATAACACTGTTTTCGGATGAGGCTCATTTTCATCTCAATAAACATGTAAACAGGAAGAATTGCCGTTACTGGAGTGCAACCAATCCGAAACGCAAATATCGAAAGCCCCTTCATTTGCCTAAAGTGACCGTGTGGGCTGAAATATTGGCGCCAGGAATTATTGGCCCGTATTTTTTCGAAGATGAGAGAGGACGCGTAGTTACAGTGAATTCAGAATCTTATGTTGAGATGTTAGATTACTTCTTGGTATCTAAACTGCAAAACACAGTTTTAGCAGGACGAAGCCACGTCACACACTTCTAATACATCTCTGCCACGAACTCATGAAGTTTTCGCTCGCAAAGTGATCTCCAGGAGAGGCGACATCAATTGGTCTTCAGGCAATCCTGATTTGAGTCCTATGGATCTTTTCTTATGGAAATAACTCAAATACAAAGTGTACGTTACTAATCCGACTTCACTGGCGCAGTTGAGAAAAAATATCCCTTAGAAATGGCAGCCATTTCGGATTCTACATGTCGAACCGTCGTGAAAAAGTGCTCGTTTAAATGAGTGCCGTAAGCGTTATGGTTTACATTTAGATGACATTATTTTTATGAGGTAAATTCGTAAACTGTGTATTTTAATAATTATTAAAGATTTTATCGACAGACGTCAACCTTTCTTTTATATTTATACATCAAATATGAACTTTCTATTGAGGCACCTTGTGCATTGCAGTGACATTTTCAAAAGTTTCAATGGGCCGTATTTTGTTTAAACTAAAATATATCAAACAATGGCCAAAACAGTTCGTAAGGAGAACTCAGGGGGAGCCAAAGTGACCACACGAACATGGCGACATCGCCACCCGCTAGCGCCCTCCCTCATTGAAATCTTAAATGGCAACCCCCCCCCCTGCAACACATCATTGGAAAGGACTTGAAAAATCCTTTTCATTGATATCATATAAAGGTAGATTAGGATAACACAGTAAAAAGTTATTCAATAATAAACTGATCAGATAATGTACTCGTAATTTACGCGATAAATTGATCTGGGAAGTAAATGATAAAATACGCTTTAAGCAATGTAATTATTTTATTTACGTTAAACTTGTGCAGTACAAAATTAAATTAAGTATTCAAACTGTATATCATTTTGTTCTAAACAATAAAATGAACTCCGTTAAAATGCACGCCTCACATTTGCAAACACTTCCCTTGGAAATGAACGGCATTTCCTGATTATCCGATTACGAAGATCTTCTATTGAAGCGGGCTATTTCGTACGCCACTGACTTTAAATGAGCCTAAAGAAAAAATTAAGAGGTGTAAGATCCGGAGATCGTGGTGGCCATTCTAAGGGACCTCTTCTTCCAGTCCGCTGTTCCAGAAATGTGTAATTTAAACATTTCCGAACAGCAGTGACATAATGTTGGAAATGAACCAAATGCTCATTAAAATTCAGGTTTCCGCCAAGATTACGTTGAGTCTCTACTTCATCTGTGATGAGAGGTCCGATAGTATTCTGTAGCATGTTCAGGTAGATATCTGCAATTAGATTTTTTTCGAGAAACAGAGGATCCAAGATTGTGTCTCCGAAAATACCTACCCAAATGTTATTTTTTTGGGGTCGTTGGGTATGTCTTTCACGAAAACGATGCAAATTTTTGTCCGACCAATAGCGGCAGTTGTGTTTATTCACTGTCCCATTTAAAAAAAAAACGTAGATTCGTCACTAAAACAGATGTTTTTCACCAACTCTGGATTATTGTTAATTTTCTTCATCATCTCTTAATAAAATTGAAGTCTTCGGTCGTAGTCGTCTTCGGTCAGTTCTGGCAGGGTTTGCATTTTGTAAGGGTGAAATTTATTTAACTTAAATGCTTGTCGTACCATTTCTCGCGAAAGTTCTGTGATAGTCGCTGATTTTCGAATTGAAGATATTGGAGTTGCAGCAAAATGACATAGCACTTCTATCTGGGCAACTTCATCCATTATTACTCGCCCGATTTGTTTACCATTGACCCCGTTTCTTTAAAGTTTTTAACTAATTTTGCGACATATGTATGACTGCACTTTTTGTCAGGATGTCTGGCATAATCAGCAGCAGCTGTTCTTTACGCAGACTGACCCGTAAATGAAAATAATTTCCATTCTTTCAACTTACGTGTATACCATGTTGTGCAGTTACACCAAAAAACTTTTAGATACTAAGCTTTGATGATATTAAATCCCAAAAATGCAATTTTCCTGATAAGAAATACTCAAAATTCAATTATAGACAGCGAAATAAGGAATTCGGTACTTACTTTCTCTTTTACTTAATAAGATAATAATGAGCAAGAAATTTAAACATTTTCTTGGCACTACAAACAGTAGTGACTTGACACACTAAATCAAATTTTTATCGTTTACCTACTACATCAATTTATCACGTAAATTACGATCAGTTTATTGTTGAATAACTTTTTACTATGTTATCCTCATCGACCTTTGTATGATATCAATAAAAAGGATTTTTCAAGACCTTTCCAATGATGTATTGCAAGGGAAGAGTTACCATTTAAGATTTCAAAGTGGGGGCGGGCTGGCAGATGGGGGATGGGGATATCGCCATGTTTGTGGGTTCGCTTTACTTCCCCTGCGTACTGCCGAAACGATTTTGCCCATTTCTTCATATGTCTTAGTTTAAACAAAATACGGCCCATCATTGAAACTTTTCAAAAAGTCACCCGGTATAATATATATATATATATATATATATATATATATATATATATATATATA
>JAHWXV010214375.1:0-10355 GCA_024586415.1 Phrixothrix hirtus | reverse complement strand
AACTCTTGCTTAGATCAACTTGGATCAATTTAATTTCAACTTATAATGAGAAGCATGACATACTCTTACGATGGTCAAAATGCAACTGAAAATTAGTGAGGATTCAACTAGAATGTAGGCCGAAACTGTTCAATCAGCCCTATTTGAAAAAATTGCAAATTTTTAAATGGACATAAAATCTTAAATATGGGATTAAATTGGATTCTGAAAACATATTCCTGCTTCAAATTATTGCCAGAACCTTTCTGCAAATCCTTATTAAATAATTTTACAATTTTGAAATCCATTGGTGACTTTTGGTAACATAGCACCAAACTGGTTTGTGTCCATGCTGAATTGTTTTAACATTTATACATTTTATGTAAAATTTTAATGAATTGGATGGAAAACACGTCTATAATATTCTACAACTTCTGATTATTAGTATTTCCATAATTATTTTGAAATAAATTGTATTTCTTAAAAGTATGATGCATTTAAAGATTCACACACTTTGTTTTAATATTCTACTATTATTATGTTATAATGTTTAATTGTTCATATTGTAATCTTTATTTACATGTATTATATAATTTCTAGCATACGCATTAATTAATTTTTATCCCTTCAGTTAGAAGATTTTATGAATCAACCTCAATTTTTTATATTTATTTAAATTATTACAATTAGTTAATGCAAATGTTCATATATTTCATCTGCATGTGTTTAATAACATAATATTCTAAATTTTGCTTACCTTAACATTTAGGTACAATTGTTTATTATTAAATTTGACTTGATATTCTTATCTCGATACCGATATTTGCTTGTAACTTGTTATTGTCTTTTATTTATTGTTTTTACTTTGAGAATTGAACCTTTTTATAATTAACTGATCTCCCTAATATCAAATTGTTTTACATTTTTTCAACCTTATACACAATTTGTATTCAAATATGAGGTAACGTAACCAATTTCATGACGTTATCCTTACGTATGTGGTTATATCTACCACAATACACATACACGCATGCACGCCCATACGAACGCACGCGCGTACGCGCGCACGCACGCACTCACGCAAATACGCTAAAAAACTATGCATTAAGAAACAAATTGTAGAATACTGTATTAATAATGAGAATTAACGGGTAGAAAAATATTGCAATAAAGGTATTTAAATTGCAAGTTTGAATAAAACAATTTAATATGAATAATAAATCGCGATATACAGGGTTGTTTTGAGATTATTAAATTCAATTAAGTCCTTTTTGAAAAATTATACACATGAAAACATTTTATGAACTGCCGACATTTGTCACAATTAAATACTTAGACGTTCAAAAAAATACAAATTTATTTGCTGACATAACAAATTAAAATAACATCGAATTGCACTCTGTTTATTTACTAATAAATGGGTGCTTGACCTATATTGCCACAAATAAATGATCTAACATTTATTTGCAAGCGCACTAAAAAAATTACATGTGGGAATCAAAATCATCAGGGATAGTTTAATTTACAAACACATAATTAATAAAGATAGCATTAAAATTTAGTACACTTATTACAAGATGGATTTCGCAAAAAGAATTACGAATTGCAATTACGTAAAGTACTTAGGTATGTCCTTTTTAAATCTAAAAGGTTGTTTGCCGGTTAATAGAAATATTCGCCTTTTAAGCACTTATTTTTCTTTTTAGTATTTCCGAAATTGAGTAATAAATAATATCTAATTATCTACGTAAAGTTAGAAAACTTGTAATTGTTTTTCAATTTTATTCAAACTTTAACAGTAAATACAAGAACTTATTCCAAATGGATATAGTGTACTTTTATTTTTATAATAAAGCTTCTAATTTAAAAATAATGAAAAGAAGAAACAAACTAATTGTAGAAAATAAGCTAGCGATTGCAATAATTTCACTAAAATCGCAAAACCGGAAGTATCGCTTTACTCCTGTTATTTTTTGGTTTTTTGAGACTTTTTCGAAATCGGCTGTAACGATTGTTTTTAAATTTACTATATTTCTTAGACATTTAATGCCCTTTTATATAATCTAGGTGGTTTTTCATAAACTTTTCCGAGAATCGAGTAACCGGAAGTAATTCCCCCGCTAAGTCTGAATAAAATAACTATGAAACTAAAAACCCTAGCTAATTGAAAATTTATATTTAATGTCATGAACACTTTAGTGTGTTAAATCAAGAATTTGGATAAAATTGAATAATCGGAAGTCCCACTTTCTTTCTGTCATTTTTAAATATTATCAGAATTTTTCGTTTTTCAGGATTTTTTTTTTGAAATCGGCTGTAATGATTTTTTTAAATTTTACTATGTTTCTTAGACATTTAAGACGTTTTCATATAATCTAGGCGGTTACTCAGAAAATTTTCCGTAAATCGAGTCACCGGAAGTACTTTCTCCGTTAACTCTGAATAAAATAACTATGAAACTAAAACCTCTAGCTAAATAAAAATTTATATTTAAGCTAATAATTGCCTTTGTATGCAAATTCGAAAATTTGGTTAAAATCGAATAACCGAAGGTACCACTTTATTTCTGTCATTTTTAGATATTTTCCGAATTCTGTTTTCACGTTTTTCTTAAAATCTTCTCTGACGATTTTTGTTTAAACTTAGTATATTTCTTAGCTATCTAATTTAGTTTTATATTAACTAAGGAGTTTCTCTAATACATTTTTGAAAATCGAGTAACCGGAAGTACTTGGAGTATTAGTTATGAACAACATATCTCAAAAACAAATCATCATATGAAAATTAAAAACCATATTTAAGTTTTCTGTCTTCTGTGCATGAGATGTTAAAAATTTAGTTAAAATCAATAACTGGAAGTGCCACTTTATTCTTGGGATTTTTAAGTTTTTTGCGATTTTCTCGAAAATGTCTTTAACAATTTTTTTAAAACTTGCTACGGTGCTTATGTTTTTGATATGCTTTCACGCGAACTTAGCAGTTTTATTGAAAAGATGCCATGAAGCTAGTTATCGGTGAAAATCTATGGAGTTAAGCAAGGTTTTGCGTGTTCAGTAACTTGGATGGGCGACTGTAAGAATTGTCGTTTCCAAAATAAATGTAAATAATATTTTAATCAATTGTGGACATTTGTGTATTTCTATATCTATGAATGTAGGAGAAAGTCGTGTGTTGTATCACACCAGATTTTTATGCTCTAATTCATCTATACTCTTAATAATACATCCGTTTAAGAGTTCTAATATAAAATTAGCACAAACAATTTAGTAGATCGGTCAAAATTGTACTGGTTCGAGAGTTGGGAAATTCATTTGCCCGACACCAACGCTCGTGCCCGATTCCTAGTATTTATACATATTATCCATCATTTTATCATTGTCACACAAGTCATCGGGATACTTTACATGTTCAATATCTTTTGCCTCCTGGTTTGTAATTTATTTATTAATTGATGAAAGTCAGTGAGGAAAGTTTTAAGTTCCCGCTTTTGTTTAATGTGATCATTTTTCAGGTGGAACTTCTGGCACTACTACATTGAAATAGTTACAAGCAAAATATCAGCCTATATGGATGCACGGTCAAAATAGCATGCGGTAATGTAATTTCAGATAGCGGAAGGTGTTTCACTTATCGATATCCACCATCGAATGAGTGGCATTATGGTGAAGCGTATGTTGACGTTAGCAGAGTCAGGAGGTGGGTTCTCAGATTTTTCTGGCGTTCCGCGCATAATAAACAAAATCTTCTTCTTTTAAATTTGTCGCCGTATGTTTTCAGAAACAGCGTGGTTGGTAAGGACAACAACAATAATAAATAAGAGAGCTTACTGTTGGATAAAACACGAGAGATGCGTTTTTCTACGCTCCGTAACGATTAGGAGACAATTAAATTAAAGTGACAGTTAAATGTAAATTTTCGCATCTGGTGGATTTCAACGATATTTATAATTGGTATTAATTCATCGTGAGACCCCTGAGCGATGGGAATTTGATCCACGCGTAGTCTGTCTTTGGAAAGAAATCGGTCGTGTGCGTAAATTCTTTGTTGAAGTGTTCGGGTGTGTGTAGGGGCTCCACAAAATGTAGTATGGCGGAATACCAGACCTGAGAGATGGAATAGCATATCTCTGGGGATTTACATCCCTTTGCCCACCCCGGTTTCTGCTCTTTTGGACGTGTTACGTTCTTCTGCAGACGCAGAAATCCATAAATAAATCACGATTGACGACTCTGGTTCAGGGCATTCAAAAATCCCGGTAAAGTGACGAATAAAACAAAGGTACCCTCTTATAATATTATTATTTTGCTTCCTTATTGTTGGCCTGTGAAAGGCATAAACGAAATGTCAACGTCTCTCGGCGAGAATTCAGTTTAAGTCAACGTACCAGCTGCCTACCCTTGCAGAGGCCATCTTAAACCTTCCCGTGAGGGGAGCCCATTAATACATACCTTCTGTCCAAATTTTGGATGCATACATGCGTTGACTGTACTTATTATATTTTAACCCTAATTTAGGTTTAGTAGACTGATTAGTTCTTCGCGTACCTCTTGAATCAGGCCAAATTCAAGAGACGGAAAAGTTACCTGTAACCTTTTTCTTTATAACCCGTTGTTTTGTGTGTATGTTAAATAAGCAATTTCTTTAGCAATAGATATGTCGTATAACCTAACTAGACTTTTATTTTTGAACGTAGAATAAGTTAATTGTTAATACTTTGTATTTCAGGGGATATGTATTAATTAAGGTTCCTCCACCCTGTGACCACTATCATAATATTTGGGACCGTAATAAAAAGCAACTCTAGGACAAACTAACTAGAGGCCACGGAACTGTTTGTATCTGTTCCGAGGAATAGTTCCATACTTTGAGCGGCCATCTGGAATAGTGGCGCGTTCCTTATATCTCGCTCTTAGTATGCGTTCCCAGCGTTTTCCTTTAGAGCGCAGACGGCGCTGTTGTAATTTATCAGAGACACTCCTTACTTCGACGAGCTGGCGGGACATCAGTACCTTTGTTAGGGGTAACGCCTAACGCGCTTGTGACAGGGTACAGGCTGTAATTACGGAAAACTAAGGTATGTCGATGTCAAACACAGCACCAGAGATGGACACTTGCTGTTTGCATGCAGTCTAGTGCGCATATTGATGAATTGATTCGTGATCGTTCCATTAAACAGAGAATAATTGGGGGCATTCGTGGTATGTCGCGTGAAACAGTGAATCACATCATAAACGACGAACTTGGATTCACGGAGGTGTGTTTCAGATGTACCCATTTGGAACAGTCGATTGTCGATATGAAGCAAGCCCGAATGGACGTGCATCAGCAAAATTCAGTGCGTCACGAAACACAGGGAGATTCATTTCTCTAACAAATCGTCACTGGGGACGAGCCATGGGCTCATTACTACGACTAAGAGCAAGGACGCCATTTTTGAGACAGGTTTTGATAGAATTTCTGGAACAAGTTACAACTGTCAACTCAGCACGCTACAAGTAGACTCTAACGTACTTGCGCGTATGTCTGGGTAGAGCTCGTCCCCTAAAATAATTACGGTCATTCACCACGAGAGCTCTCGGCCTCACACAAGTGGGGAGATAAATTCTGTGATAGAGAAGCTGCAGTTTAGGGATGTTTTTCCTCATCCACTAGGGTGGAGAATCACTTGAAGGGCACGAGTTTTGCGTCCGACAAAGGCGTCACCAATGCAGTGCGATGTTGGAGGCGTCAATAACCGGCCTCATTCTTATGCAACAATATGCAAGCACTAGTGCATCAATGTCGGCGATGGCTATATCGAAAAATAAATGACTTTTCGAAAGTGGACATTTCATACCTTGGTTTGATTGTAATGTCTTACATTTTTATTAATTAATAAATAAGCTACAGACCAGGAGGCAGAATATATTGAATACCCCTCGTAGTTATCAATGCAATAGAGGTCGAATGTAGACCGTGGAACGTAGCTATGTAATTGCGTTTATTCAAAACTTAAAAGAAAATATTTTAAACCATTATTTTATTCAAAAACCAAGAGATTACGAAAAGGGCAAAAATTATAACTTTATAAATGGCTTATACAAAACTCAATCATATCGCCTGCATTGAATTTGTTTGTAAAAGTAGAATGGCAAGTGGCAAGTCTTTCAAAGATGCACAAAAATCAGATTTAATGAATCAAAGTACAAAAACTCTGGTGTGAGACAACTCACGACTTTCTTTTATGCACATAGATGTGTAAATAATGTCCGCAAATGATTAAATTTTTATTTACGTTAATTTTGGAAACGATAATTGTAACGGACACCCACCCAAGTTACTGGACACGCAAAACTCTGCTTAACTTGACAGATTGTCCCTAATAACTCGCTTCAACGAATTTTTCCAGAAAAAACTCTAAGTTCACGGAAGGGAGATCAAAAATATAAGAACCGTAGCAAGTTTCAAAAAAATTGTTATAAATGTTTTCGAGAAAATCGCAAAAAACTTCAAAATCGCAAGAATAAAGGGGTACTTCCGGTCATTAGAATTTAACTAAATTCTAGACATCTCATTTGCAGAAGATGAAAAACTTAAATATAGAATTTAAAAATAATCGTTTGAGACGGTTTCGAGAAAATCTCGAAAAACCAAAAAATGACAAAAGAAAAGTGGCACTTCCGGTCATTAAATTTTAACTATATTCTTGGCATCTCATACGTAGAAGATAATAAATTTAAATATAAAATTTAAAAAACATCGTTAGAGCCGATTTCGAGAAAATCTCGGAAAACCAAAAAATGACAAGAGTAAAGTGGCACTTCCGGTTATTAAATTTTAATGAAATTGTTACAGTAGCGTACTACGATGGATATAAACTTAAATACAAAATTTTGTTCATCTACGATTTTTCGTTTTCGAGATATCTTGTTCACATGCACACGAACACACACAAACACGCAGACGCACACGCAGACACAGAAGCAGACCCAGGCCCAGGCACAAGCACAGGAACAGTCACAAGTACAGGTACAGAGACAGATAAGCAGACACGCTGACACGTAGACACGCCGACACGTAGACACGCGGACACGCATACATGCGGACACGCGGACATCCCGACACGCAGACACACAGAGACACGGAGACAGACACGCAGACAGATACGCAGACAGACACGCTGACACGCGGATACGCAGACGCGCATACATGCAGGCATGCAAATACGCAGACAGGCAGGCACACAGACACGCAGAGAGCTAGACACGCACATGTCCACGCCCATGCGCACGCACACGCGTACGCGCGCGCGCACACACACACACATACATACACATAAACACACGAAAACAATACTTTATACTATATTTCATATAGGTAAGAGAAAGTAAAAAAGTGCTCAATGCTACCTTGTGTCGCTTGTAATGGTAAGATTATCTAATTGTAAGTTATTTTGGTTATATTCGGTGATGTTTGGCTTATTCGAAATCCAGTTGCTTTTAACAGTTACTATCGACATTTGGATCGGAGATGGACGATAAACTTTGAATTGGCCTTTTTCAAGCCTTCTCATGTGGATGGTTGTTTCGCTCTATATAGCTGAACATTTAAAAGAATTCTGCAATTAGTTCATAAAATGACTTCCAGCAGTACTTCCCTTCTATAAACTCAGATGATCTTATACTGTCCGCCAGTATTTCTCTTATTTGACCTACTGTAAACATAAGATTTATCCATTCTTTAAAACCTGCTGGTCAAGTAAGTGAAGCTCTTGTAGATATTTTGTCACAAGACAAGGATAAGTATGCTGAGATTTAAGTTGGATTACTTTCTCCATGGCCGTTCAGTCATAGTTACATCAGGGTTAGCCGGATCTTTCAGAACAGACGTCTACTGCAGGAGTCGTGTGCTAACACCATCCAGTACTTTGGATCCTGTCCATGTCATTGTATTTTTGACATTATATTAAAATAATTTTTTCTTTTGGACTGTTACGACACTGTCAGGGCAATGCATAATGCTTGATACGTGAAATGGCAACCGAGCCACTTGTATCTCTTTCATAAATGTCATCTAACCATCTATATTGTTTTTGCTCATCCATTTGGTAAATCAGCTCTTCCGTCTCTTTTTATTTAATTTTCCCAAAGTTTGTATCATATTAGAGGCATTATTAGTGACTGCGATCACAATTTTATATTCATGAATAAGGTCTTCTTGATTACACGAATAAAACCACCGATGTACTGGTAATTTTTATTACTTATAAACGTTCTAGACTAGTGGAGGTATTCGTTGTTAAGAACAAATATTTTCTTTGTAGAGTATATTTCAGTTATTGGTTTTGGCTCCAATAACCGCCATGCCTACCAAACGAAATGTCTAGCTTTCTGGTCATCCATTTACTCAAAATAAGGATTTCAAAGGAGAAAAAGTTTAGAGAAATGCAAGTGTTTGTAACCATATCATACCTATAAATTGTTCGGGACTTTTGAATACTGTTCCTCAATAATAATTTTTCGACTTCTGCCGATGTTATAGTCAGCATATTTTAAGATAAAATTAATAAGTAAAATAAAATAATCAAATAATTGTATTTTAAAGCATCGAAAGTTAATTTCACTTACTGGAAATGCAAGTGTTAATTGATATTTAGTTAGTGTGCGGCTTTTCCCATTAGACCAGCAATTGAATTTTAAACCTCTTTGTTACAAAGCAAACGACTTTAAGCTACGATGAATAGCGAAATTGTAGTTCAAAAAAACACTAAACCCGTTAGAAAATTTTCCATGAATAGCATGATAGTCAAACAAGCCTTCGTAGAAGACTACTGAAATGATAATCAATAAGTTAGATTTCAATGGTAGTATACAGACACTAGTCAGATTTTAACGATAGTATAAGTCATAGAAGCGTATTAATCACCGTAATTTAATAAACTATCCTTGTTTTGTTTCAAAGCGAAATTAAAACAAGAAAAATAATAAAGAGATCCTAGTAAAACGATCCTACGTGATTAGACCATTCCGTTATTAAGGTAGAAGACGCAAGTTGTATTTTATCTATTTTATATAAATGGTACATGATTACATATGCAGTGATTCAATTTTAACATCGCTAGCATCTTGAAGCTTGAGTTTCAGCTGTGTTAACTGAAGACGTACTATGTTGCCGACAGGTTTTTAATCGAAAGTGTGAATTTATAGCACCCTAGATTAATAGGTAGGTTCAAAATACCGGTGCCAACGATGTCCTAGTTATAACTTTATAAAGCACGATTTTATTACACTGAATGCAAAATACTGACATCGTCTCGTCAATCCTGGATATACGGTGTATCAATTTAATCGCTATAAATTCAACTGA
Organism: Phrixothrix hirtus; assembly: GCA_024586415.1. Taxonomy (NCBI): domain Eukaryota; kingdom Metazoa; phylum Arthropoda; class Insecta; order Coleoptera; family Phengodidae; genus Phrixothrix; species Phrixothrix hirtus. Next base: position 1,031 of record JAHWXV010214375.1, on the reverse strand, counting down.
AAAAAGGAACGTTGTTTTGTTTTTTAGTGGTCACTTCAAAGTTTTAGTATTCACATTGCAGACTTTGATTGAGTTCCATTTCAATATAACTTAGTACTTTAAGTAGTTAAAGCTAGACCTCGAATTCTACATTATAATAGATATTTAATTCACCGAAAAGACTAGATAGTGCGCTAAATGTATGTATGCTATGCTTGCGAATGTTTGTTTTGTATCATATTGCTTTAATATGCGTGTTAGACATAGAAAGAAATTACTTTACTTTTACAGACACTGGGTTTGCATCTATTACGTAGATTACTGGGTATCTGCTAATCGAAGGTAAGCAGAGCCCGGGTAATTAAAAGAATTTAACAGGTACTTGCGAGCACTCGAAACCTTTATGTTAGGAGTTTCAATAAGATTTTAAACATTGTATAACTACTTTTTGTTATATCACCCCTATATGCGGATCGATCCTGTATGTCCATCTACTTTGATCTTTTTGTGAACGCTTAATTTATTTCAACTAGATATCTGATTTTTGTCTAAAGCTTACTAATCGTACTATATATATATATAAAGATTTATGTATATTTCAGGCATTTAAAAATATTTAGAAAAATTTATTCCCTGACTGGGGTTCGATCCCAGGACCCTTGGCTTTACGCGCCAATGCTCTACCACTGAGCTATCATGGGGACCAACAAGAGTCGACAAATGAATCCTTCTAAATTGTACATATACATATATTAATAACGTGAAACAGACATATTTACTCAAACCAATGATGAGCCTACAGATCTGTAGGTTTCGCACCGCTAGAAGAGTGGAGTGTGATTTTTTAAAGTCACAAATTGTAGTTGGTTCCCATGATAGCTCAGTGGTAGAGCATTGGCGCGTAAAGCCAAGGGTCCTGGGATCGAACCCCAGTCAGGGATTAAATTTTTCGAAATATTTTTAAATGCCTAAAATATACATAAATCTTTATAATTCTATTCCTTTAAGGACTAATTACTTTTCATTCATATATTTGAATATTTCACAATTTG
>JAHWXV010214348.1:0-10152 GCA_024586415.1 Phrixothrix hirtus | reverse complement strand
CAGTTATTTGCATCTTTTTCAAAATCTTTCACTTTCAATTATAAGACAACTTTTAATAATTTGTTAAAACCAATTAACTTTTGTTGTTCAAATAATGTTATTTAATACATCTTATAAAAAGGAAATTTTCAATTTCTATTATAAACATCGGATTGCGGCGAATTTAGCTTTTTTGTAAAAAATAGAGAAACTACAAGCTCTTCGTAAACTGTAGTATACGTCGTCTCTTTTTCAATTTCGTTAAATTTTGTTCACTAATAACAAAGTTATAAACTTTTTAAAATAAGCATCCTTAGAACACGCCAAATTATTACACTTTTTTGTAAAAAATTTATAACATTTACGAAATGGCTTAAGGTAAAAAAACTAAACTTCTCAATTATAATAACAAATGATTTATTGATAAGCTGTAAAACTTACACAAAAATTGGCCCCGTCGTTTTTGAATAAACTGGTTTGAAAGTGAACCCCCAATACTTATTATTTTAATAGTAGTTAGAATAACATGAATAAAATATATGTATTTGCAAAAATAAAATAAACTTACCGATGTTAGCTTAAACTCATTTACATTATCAGACTCGCTAACAAAGGAACGCGATGATTTTTCCGAAATTGAAGCATTTGCTGGTACCTCATGAAAATATGGATTATAATATTAAAATATATATTTTAATCAATAACTGGCTGTTTTTGAACCTTACCTTTGTTAATTTAAATACGGTATGTACTACTTACCATTTTCTAGTTTTAACGCCATCTCAAGTAAATATCTACCACGACACATTTTGATTAAGCAAATGTCGACCGAGTTTACTTCAAATGAGTTAATTAAGCCTACCCGACTAATTTGGACCGTTAACTGAAATACAGGGTTCGTCAGTGAAATGGGAAAATTTAAAAACCCTGTAATCATTTGATGTTTGGGTGAGGGCGCTGGAGTTAATGATAAATTGTCAGTCATTTAACGCTATTTAGTAAACATGGAACAGTGGTCAGGTGCTCATCGTGCTTTCCGTGTTAAAGCATTTTATAGAAATGGTGACTCCGCAACAACTGTGAGAACGTTATTTCGCAATCAGTACAATATTCCGCGTCATGGGCGGGTACCGTTTATTCACGCAATTAATTTATGGGTACAAAAGTTTGAAGAAACTGGATCTACTTTAAATTTAAAACATAAAGGAGCAGCAAGAAGTGTTAGAATGTCAGAAAACATTGATAGAGTTCGAACTGCTATAATACGTAGTCCAAAACGATTAAATATGCATTAGCATTGAGTATCAGTGAACCGTCGATACGGCGAATCTTACATAAGGACTTATTGTTTCACCCCTATAAAATTCAAGTTGTCTAAGAACTAACAGAAGCTGATTTGGTTAATAGCATGAATTTTTGTCAAGAAATGTTGTAGCGCTTGGATATGGAAGAAAACTTGATCCACCATATGTTTATATTAGATGAAGGCAATTTTCATCTTAACGGCTGTGTACATAAACAGAATAGCCGCTATTGGAGCGCTGAAAACCCTCTTCAGCTACATGAGAACCCTTGCATAATCCTAAGGTGATAGTATGATGCGATCTTTCTTCATCTGGAATTATTGAATTATTCTTTTTTGAAGACGGCCGAGGAAATGCTACAACCGTTATTGCAGTTCGGTACGCAAACCTGGTCACAACATCTTTGAGGCAAGAACTGGTTCGATTTTCCGAGATTATGTCGTTCCAGCAAGACGGTGCTACCAGTCATACTGCTCGTATGTTTATTGCTGCTTTAAGAGAACTCTTTCCGAATCATATCTTATCCATAAATGGAGACATTGCTTGGCCGGCTAGATCACCTGATTTGGAGTTGGCTCAAGAGCAAGGTGTACGTTGAGGGAGCGCAAACGTTAGAGGAACTAAAACTAAAAATTCAAGAAGAAGCTGTACGTATTAAACCGGAAATGTTACGGCGAGTAATGGGAAATTTTCGAACAAGACTACAAGAATGCGTAGATCGTAATTGTGCCCCCATCTGTCAAGTATTATTTTTTAAAAATAAATGGTAAATCTAGTTCAACCAAAAACTGTAAAAACATTAATGTTAAAATAAATACTTTTGTAGAGACAGTAGTTTTAAACTTTCCCGTTTCACTGATAAACCCTGTATAAGAAGGTAAAAAAACTAAGCGCCAAAAAAGGCGGTCACTAAATGACCGTTACGAAAATGGTCATTTCTAGATAAGTAATCGTGGAAATCACTTACAATCAGCATATTTATTCTCATGATCTGAAAACGGCACTAAATTAATTGGAAAATACCTCATAAGACGGTTAACGGTTTTCATGCTAAAAATTTTGATCGATATTCGATCCGCTAATTCTTAGAAAATCATTCCATACTATTATTTACCTATTGCGCCTGCCAAATAAAAGCAAACAATGCACAAGACTCCCAAAAAATAATATAATTTACAACTTCAGTTAAATTATACGAAAGTTGCCATTTAAGGAGAGTAGGCTAAACATTGTTCACTTAGTTTACTCGATTTTCCAAAAGCACAAACTACTATTTTTGCTTTCTTGCATGGTAGATACACTTTACTTTACTGTACAAAGTTCTAGGAACATTTCAATAAGAAATCGCTTAAGCAATATTTCTGGGGTCAAAAAATTTGTCATAATCAACAAAAACATTACAGGGACACTTTTTAAAATATACTAAGAATTTTACAAATTTTTAGAACTGATAATTCAAAAAATCCAATTCAATTAATGTTTCAATTAATAAACGTTTCCCTAGATTGTGAAAATATAGATGGAGAAGAAAGCGAACTCAAGAAATGCACCGACACATTGAAAACGTCAAGAACCGAGCAGTTTGAATTTGAGGCGGTAAGTATTTTCGAAGTACTTTGGAATAGCCCAAAAAGCGGCTGCCTAGTAATTTTATGGTTTGCAACAGACTTTCCGACGCAGAAAATTTCTTTTATCAAAAATCTTCCAGGACCTAGCAGTTTGAATGTGAGCCGCCAAATGTTTGCAAAGTGCTTTGGTTAGTCCAAAAAGCGCTTCTATAATGATTTGTGGTTTGTAACAAATTTTTTCACGCTAAAAAATTTCTTTCATCGAAATACATCCAGAATCGAACTGTTTGAGGTTGTGACATTAACAATTGACACAGAACTTTGAAATAACCCAAAAAGTGCCGCTTTAGTAATTTTTTTCATCGAAAATTATCTAGAATCAAGCAGTTTGAGTGTGCGGCGCTAAATATTTTCAAAGTACTTTGGGATAGCCCAAAAAGAGCCTTTCTAATGATCTTGTGGTTTGGAACAGACTTTCCAATGCTATAAAATTACTTTCATCAAAGAACATCAAGCTGGAGCTGTTTCAGTTTACGACGCTAAAAATTGCTACAGTACTTTGAAAAAGTCAAAAAAGCGCCGCTCTAGTGATTTTGTGATTTGTATTAGACTTCCCGACGGAAGAAAACTGCTTTCATCGAAAAATGTCCAGAATTAAGCGGTTTGAAAGAGCGGCGCTAAATACTTTCAAAGTACTTTAGAGTAGCTCAAAAGCGCCTCTCTAATGATATTGTGGTTTGGAACAGACTTTACGAGACTAAAATTGCCGCCATCGAGAAGTATCCAAAATCAAGCTATATCAGTTTACGACGCTAAAAATTGGCACAGTACTTTGAAAAACCCAAAAAAGCACCTCTATAGTGATTTTGTGGTATATAACAGACTTTTTGACCTAAGAAAATTACTTTCCTTGAAAAACCTCCTGAACCAAGCAATTTGTGTGAGCGGCGCTAAATATTTTCAAAGTACTTTGAAATAGCCAAAAAAGCGCCTCTCTAGTAGTTTTGCGGTTTGTAGTGACTTTTCGCCGCAATAAAATTGCTTTCACCGAAAGACCTTTATTGACTATTTCGCTTCTTCAAATGTGCTTAAATAAAATGCAATTTCTAAATTAATGCTTACTCTATGTTTTAGATAAATAAGATGTAGATTTTAAGTACTAATTTTATTTCTAGATTTTTGGTCAAAAAGAAATAAACTAGTATTGTGGATCCAAAATAGAAAAAACAATGACTGCCGTATAGGGTATCAATTTCTAAACGCACATAAAAGAATTAAAATTAGCAACTGCATATTTAAATGGTTAAGTCACAAATGCAATAGAATATATGTTTTTAACAGCACTCAAAGAAAGTGCCCACTTTTTTATTTTTTATGTTTCTACGAATAATATGCATGATAAATTAGCTATAAATTGGCGTTAATAAAATTATTTGTTTTTCTAACAAGTACAGTTGTTCAATAGTCATTCACACGATAATAATATATTCCAAACTCTTAAGACGAAGTTGTTGTCATACAGTGACTCTTATATATTTAACGTTTACTCCCTTAAATAGGATGACAGGTAATTTGAGTTGTTAATTTGGCGAAATGTTGATTAGATATCAAGAAGTTTTTGCAAATCAGAATTAATAGGACCATAAGCTGTTAAGACTTCATGCGAATGAAGGGAGTAAGAGATTTGCATATCATCTGCATATAGATGACAATGTAAAGCTTAAAGAGTCATGAAATGTAGATGTGTTGTAAATTTATCCTTCCAGGTGTGGGTTTAAAATAACACGGTGGTTAATTTTCTCACATCAAAAACGGTTTCGGAAATACCTTAACTATACTTTATTATTTTAAAAATTGAAAATATCTATATTGAGAATAGATATATATGTATCTATGTATACACATATATTTTACCTATTTTGTTTAAGCATTAATTAGTGAAAATGCCTAATCCTTAAAGAAATCAGCTTTTAAAATAAGATTTTTAGTTAATAGTTTAACGAACTTCGATTGTATTACATTATTACCTATTTTAAAATTCAAATTTTAAATATATAGAATTATTAAGAATAGCTAATAATAGTAAAATTCAGTATTAATTCGTAAACAGTGAAGGACAACCATTAATTAAAACAAGAAGTAGTTGTCAAAGCCTTGTAAAATAAAACTGTTCCAGATAATAAATTGAAAATACAGTTAAATATGAATCAAATTCTTAAGAAAGATAACAGGAAAATATTACCTAGAATTATAGATAAATATTTAAATGCAATATACTTTGAAACCAAAATGTAAACAAAGTATTTTTGAATATGTGATGGCTGTAGACATCTAGTGGTAGAAATATAATATACTAGTTAAAACAAACAAAACTCTGTATGTAGCTAGTATTAGTTATTAAGAGATAGCGTAAAATGTTTTAAACTTTTAAAAATATTAAGAGTAAGAATGCTAGTTAGCTGAATTAACCAAAAATGATAAAACATACTATAAAATGACATGCTGTGCTAGAATGTTGCACGTTCAAACGATTTTCTGCCTTAATTACACTAGTTACCTGTATTAAACTCCAGATATAATCTGTGCTATCAAGGACCCTTTTTCGGATGTTACATAATATAAGTATTCCTTTCCAAAACCCGTTGGCGATGCTCGCATAACTTAAGACTCCTCTTCCGATGTTAAAACAGTTTAGCCTTTCTTGCATTCAATTTTCATCACGCTCAAGATCCTATTATCCTAAGCGCGGTGATCTAAAGATATTTTCCTTTACAAACAGAGTTTGTCGAACTTTAAGGACTAGGATTATAACGTTCTACAACCGCTGGAAGCTTATCGATTTTATTTCATAAGTTTCTATGGACACTCATTAAAGAAATATATAAACAAATGCAGCCCCAGGTCCTAAAAATATCATAACGGTTTAAGGACAATTTTATTCAAAGTCAACATGGTATTGATTTCTCCACAGGCCTCTAAAATTAATTCAAAACACATTGAAATCTCATGTAATTAACAAAAGAATAACTTACCGCTAAAATCCACATTCATCTGTAACGGTTCAAAGCGGTATCTTCGTGTTACAAGATCGATAAAAGCTATTTAATTTTTGCAGCCGGGTTTTGTTCGTTGGTTCGGGTCCGAGTTGGATGGTTAGGTCTGGTGGTCGCTGAAGTTCCTTCCGGTGATGCTTCGGAGTTTGCTGTCCTAAATTCAATAAAGTTTAGTATTAAAACGGAACGACTTCTGTAACAGGTCGCGACTTCTTATGCGAAACGATCTTTCGGTAATCGGGAATGTTAAGAACTATATTCGGCGGCAATGATAAGAGGCGTAAACCTTCAAAAGTAAGTTTATTCTCAATGACAGAATAAAAGTATATACAGGTAATTTAAATTAACGGTTCAGATATTCAGTACATATTTACATGAGCCTATAATTAATAATTATATATGAATACAATTTCGGTTTGACGAGAACGGAAGCTTTCAATGTAGACTCACGCGTCGCGACCTGAAATTAGTTTTTAATAAGTACGGAATGTCAGTTTGTAGCTTCGCTAGAAATAATATACGTCCGTTCGTGCTTTTCTGTTTGCCTGATACTTTCAATTTACAAGCTCAGTATCTTTCGGGAAGGAAACGAGGTTGCGTCACTCGGGAACAGACGACGCTCGTGAAAATGATTTATACGGTTCGGTCAATGATATTTTTAACTTGTCCGCGACAGATACCACACGACGAGGTAAAATATCACAAGAAGAGGTCGTGAACGTCAGGCGATCCATCGCTACATGTGCAACACAGAGATGACTGGCGTTTACACCGGCGGTGGGTCCTAGCGATGTCAAAGCTCCCCTTACAAATTTAACACAGAGCGAGGATACGCTAGTTAAATCTTATTGTCGGGAACAGCTCGCTACAGGCGCAACACAGATGCTTCCAACAATAAGTTCTTTATGAGCGGGTGTTTAAAGGAGTTGTTCTACTCTTACGGATGCCTGAGCAAATTTTGCAGTTGCAAATACTGCATCAACGGTTTATGATTTAATTAAATCGAAGCGGACGATTTGCGTTCTTAGAGATTTAACAAATCGCTTTTTAAATGCAATAAAATTGTTCTGGAGGATGGGCTCTCGGTGTAGATGCGCGCGTGAACCTCGGTAAAGTTAACGTTGCAGTCTTTATGGCTTCGCGATCAAAGTCGTAATGATCGCAGTCTTTACGGCTTTGCGGTTGAAGTCATAATGAATCCTTGTTCAATGAAAGCTTCGTTCTTTTATACAGAATTCGTTTATGTCGTTCTCTGCTTTTCGAACGTTACTTGATAACGCTTATTTAGTCTTACATTCTTTAATAAGCGTATCATATGCATGCTTTGATTAACAATTTATCGGTTGCGAAATATTGTGCAATTCTATTTAATATGCTTTAGTTAATTACGCGCAGTTATTAATTTTGCTTTTATTAACTTAATTATTTCGGTTGCAGTTTTCTGATTTGTATTTGATCATTTAATAGACATTTCGGTTATTGCATAATATTTCGTTATCGTTTTCGGAGTTGTTCTTAATTACTATAAATAATATTTTATATATACACTCGGTTTAACGACTAATATTTACTTGAAATTCTTTCGCGGTCACTCACTTCTTAATGTCTTATCATCCTAATTTTTAATAAAACACACGGAACTGTAAGACGCACAGACTTGTTGCAAATTGGATTCTGCGTCGCGATTTCACTTTAACATGTTCTGCGGGAACTGTTGCACTTCCTGTAATGCAAAGAATACATACATGACACAAAGCACGCTGCATGTTGTTTGTTGGTTAGATTGCACATATGAGAATAGAATAATGTTAGATAGTAGATGCATGTCTTATATAACCTTAAACCTAAGTTTGTAAATAGAAATTGTACAGAATATGAATTTCATTACTTCGAAAATAAATGTTTTAGAGCGCTATTCGAATTTAATTAAATTGATAATTGTACATATGCAAATAAATAAGACAGAAACGATATTGTAAGGTTAATGCATTAAATAAATCTGTGAGTACTTCCCCAATTAAATAGGGTATCTGCGAAAATAGACAATATACGTGCAGACCCTAAATAATAGATAAAACCATACCTGGGCCCCCGAAACCAATTTAAAGCCACCGACCATAGCTTGCGACCGCAACTCTCCGACTCATCAAAGACCTTATATGTGGCCGATTGACTACAGATAATTAGTCAAAGTAAATTGTTATTGTTACGATTCCAACTTTCACTACCTACGAACCTAAAGAATTCGCAACATAAACTTCTGTTAATCGTAACAACATTGTTGAGTCAAACTATAATTAAGATTTTCAATTTCAGGTTATAAAATATAATAGAATGAAAATGAAGGTATAGTCCCTTTAGAATGTATTAATTTCACATACGCAGTAGCCAACATACCTACACCATTTAAATCTTATGTGCAGAAAGCCTAATGTATTAAAATAAAAATTTTAGTATTTTCTGTGAATATTATAAATTATTTAAAAGGTTTTGCAAAAATGTTTTGAATGCAATCAAACATATTATTTTTATGTTAATGTATCATCTCTACACATCGAAAGTTAACTAAAGGTAAGCATTGCAATTGGGTATTTTTGATGAACAACGATTTAATGTTTCCTTTGCTTTTCATAGCTATAAAATAAGAAGATCCAGGTATGTAGTCTACCTATCTGTTGGAAATATTTTTGACAGGTAATCCCCACAACTACTTTGCCGACTTCTTTGAAAGTTTAGTGTATGTAGTTTAGGAATGTCCTGAAATTGTTTAAATAAAACTAAAGTGCGTCTATTTACCCACACCAAAAAAGTAAATAACATAATATTATCGATTTTTACAAAACCAATACAGTTGATTGCGATGAAATTTTGAAATTTTGAGAACGGCATGCAACAATCTTGAATTAAAAATACACGCGGTTTTTGTGAAAATCACTCGATTTGTTTCTCTTTGATATCCATTTCTCCCCTATGCTCAAAATTCTTCCAATTCGACAAATCTATACATTCGATGAAGACGTGAGTAGAATAGTAATGGCGATACGGGACCGGAAGTGGGCTCCAAGACGGCGCCTGAAGTGTCTGAGGGGCATAGCTCTAGGTGTTGAAGTGGGGAGTAACCCTAGGTGTAGGTATGGGGCATCTGTCTCTGCCCCAGCGGTAGAAACGGGGCCACATTATTTGAAAGTAAAAGCATACGCAATCTGTGTGTTTAGCTATGTAGTTATCGTTAGGTTAAAGTTTGCGACTTGACTACGCGCCATCTGTGTGGTTAGCTATGTGGTTGTAATGCAGACTAGGTTTGAGACTTGGCTAAGTGTTTGTAACTTGACAACAACGTCACCTATTAGGCTGGGGTTCAGATTTGTCTACATATGTTTTAAAGTTTGAATATTTAAAGTATGGCGGTAAATTCAAAATTCGACATTTATATCTTTAGAAATAAAATTTCGAATTCAATAATTTTGTACATACATACATACATACATACGTATGTATGTATATTCTTTAAATAATGGTGCTAAAATATGCGTTTTAACTTGATAAAAAAAAATCAAAAACGGCGTCACTAAGGCCCTCTCAGGCTAAAATTCAGAATGCATTAAGAACTTGTAAAATTTATTTGAATATTTAAATACATATTGCTATGTATATTTATAGATTAAGCTTTTGCATTGCAGCCCCACGTTTGGGCGTGCCTTATAAATATGCTATAACTATTTTTGGAATTTGATTTTTGAATTGCAGCCCCAAGTTTGGGCGTGCCAAATAAATATGCTGTCTTTATTCAAATTTAATTTTTAAATTTTTATAATTGATTATTTGAATGCCCCACGTTGGTGGCACCATATAAATATGCTATACATTTTTTTGGAAATTTAATTTTATTTATTATCAATTTAATATTTTGAATTTTTGAATATTTTTATTTTTCCCGCCTTTATCGTTAAAATAATTGTTTACGATTTATTTGATTAGCAAATTTACTTTTTATTTGTGACAGATCCGCTACCTATCCTTAATTTTTCTGTACGTGCTTTCGTACTTTGTTTTGTTTTCCCGGCTTATGTTTGAGACTCTTTAAATTATCAAATACTCAGGGTTATCCCCTCTTTATCAACTGGCTTACTGTTCACGGACGTTAGCTACACGCCCCGGTACTCCTGCAAAGATTAATCAAACTTTCCTTGGTTTTCGTTGTTAATGCAACGATTCTAGCTAAATTAAAAAAATGCAATTTTATGTATT
>JAHWXV010214312.1:0-28439 GCA_024586415.1 Phrixothrix hirtus | reverse complement strand
ATAAAGGCCTGCGATTTGTATTTAAAAAAATACTACGTAGAAGTTTGCGTTATATCGGTAAGATTGAGAGATAATAAGAGTCAGATAAATTATTAATCTTGGTAATCTTCATAAAAAATGCTGTAAAACTTATATGTTATCTCAAGTAGTTGCAATTGTTTATCGTTTGGGATCAAACCATTTTTATTGCGTAACTCGATGAATTTTAACTGCAGTAGGGTACTCGTGGGGTATTTTGGAAAGCTCTTTACATCGGCTATAAGAATATGACAAAAAAAGTTGGGATTCCTATTTAAAAATGTTAACCTTCTTTGTGTACAGGTCACAGAGGTCAATTCACAGTCAAGCCGATTCTGAAATCAAGCAGAACATTTTTAATCATAAAACTTTTGTTTGAAACATTTTTCTGTAAAACTTATACCTTCTGAGTTATTTAGATGTATCCAGCCTTTTGGGACACCCTATATACACAGTGATGCGAAACAAATATAGCGAGCTGTCATTAGTTGGTAGCTCTTAGTCGACTTTTGATAAATTCAGGTTGCACGAAAGATAATGTACGAAACCTCTGGTGCTTTAATTAATTAATTGCTATGGTTATAATTATTACTGTGAATAATGGTCATACCAATTTTGGTATACATTTTCTTGGGCATTTTAAATCTTCGAAATTGATTCTTCCTGTGGCCACAGCGAATTCGATAATCGGATTCTGCCACTGTAGTATAACCAGCAACTATATTCTTGGATGTGCTGAAGTAGCTGATATGGTAGCTAGCGATCTTCGCCATTCTATCACTGGCGCTTAACCATACTCTCGGTCACATGCAATGGTATTATCATACAATTGAGTGTTTACTATCGACAGTTCTTTTATTTCATTGTGTTAAGCGTGAAAATTTTAGTAAGTACAACTTTTAGTATCTTCCGTAATGCGAAGCGGCTGATAAGTTGAATGAGTTGCCCGATATAACTTCCAGCATGCATTAAATCTTATTAAACTTTACTAGCGTTGGTTTATGATTCTAGATCACTAGGTTCGTCGCCCAACTGACTTACTTTAGTCGTACATTTCTTGAATTTTAGTGACATTCCGGTAGTCGTGTCACTAATGGGGGTCCTGGTTTCTTACCGTCTCCAAGTGGTGATCGTCCATTTTAAAAACACGGATACCACCAATAATGGTTTAGTCATCGTATACCTCCTAATGGAGCATTACAAGAGTCCCACGTATTGGTTTTTCCTAGTTTTAAACAAAATTTGATATTTGCGCTCTACTCTAATTTCGTATTTATCTTGATAATCGCGCAGAGCTTAAAACATGTGTCTACGAAATTGCTTGCAAAATAGATATTGATGAATACATCAACAGATTGAGCCACAAGACTTCAACACTTCAGTCAGGTGTTGTATTTGTTACACCACGTATTTATCAATTAATAAAGGCACTGATATTTTACATCCCCATGTAGCAGATCAATCTAGTATTATGTTGTATTTACCAGGTGTAATCAAATCTTCAAAGCAGATCTCTTAGCTTACCACGAACTTATTCTAACATTGATAATAGTTCTTTTAACAGTCTTTGAAGTCGCTCTTTATGAGTATTTTTAAGCGCTTATCGTGGCCGCTAAGATTTCTTCTACTGAGTGGGATGGTTACTCCTTCATGCTTATAGCTATTCTTCTAAGTAGCTAGACATTTTAAGGGGCTAACTTAGACTTAGCCCAAAGTCATTTTTATCCGGCGTACACCATCTAATAAACAGAGATTTGCAACGAAGAGTATTCATGTGATTCAAGATAAATCCATTTGCCCATATCGCCAGTCTTCTTCCACTCTCACTATTTGGCAAACATTTTAAGTACTTTATAATACTCGAACTTCCGTGCAGTAGCTTTGAGCAATACCTCCACTGGTACAATTTTATTCAAATCGAAAAAACGCTCGTCATCCTTATATTGGATTTTAGCGTTTTTTTGGTCGAGGTGAGCTTGCTATTCTCCACTGCAGAATTTGAGTATTGTTCTTAGGATCATAAACATAGACCCAAGATTCATCTTCGGTTACAACGCTGTCTGAAATGTTGGAATGTAAAGCCACACAATTACTGAAAGCTAACATGTGAAACAAACTTTAGATCGAGTCGCCTCATTTTTAAATGTTCAATTAAAATCAGGCAATTAACTGAATGAGGCATGGAAGTCATTAAATATTTTCTGAACCATCAAGCTTATATTTAAGTGAACCGCTTCAGTCAGTTTTGCAAGGTTAGTCTGTGCACGAACTCGAAGGACATCTTCTTCTCTTCTCGCCGTCCATCGTTTCTCATGATTAATATAGGTCACTAGTTATTATTTATGTGCCTCTTTTAGACAAATTCCAAGTTTAAAGCAAATTGTAATACACGCGCGTTGTTAAAAATTATTCCATTAATGTATTTTGTAATGAAAGCTGTCTAAATCGTGTTTTTTAGGACGAAAGCAATTTTTCTTCGCTGGTATCAAAATTATGCTCACATTCATTTTAATGATTATTTATACCACGTATATGCGTTATTTGTAAAGTAATAGTTGCAACTTAAAAATAAAATGCGACAATTAGGGTTAAATTGGGCTGATTATGTAAGTGTAATATACAAACATGTTTATTGTTGAATAAATAGGAAGACGAATGTTTTATTTAACTTTTCCCTGATGAATTGTTTTGGTAATTTCTTATTCATGTTAGATTTGATCTTTTCGTTACACGTGTAAATAAAAACTTTGAAGATTTATGAATATAATTATTTATACAAACGTTCCAACTTTTTTGTAGAAATGGTATCTCTGAAAAATTAGGGAAAAAGATAATGAACTGTAATATACGGACAATATTTTTAAACCAGTAACTGGTATGGTAATTAGTAAAGAATTATAAGAATTTAAGTAAACAAAAATTAATTTTTATAATCGTAAACTTTTGATTTAAATAGCAATATCACATTTGAAATTTGTTTCCTAAATAACTTAATTCGGTATTGAAAACTTAGCAACTTTATAATACAAAAACGTTTTAAAACTCCAGCTTTATGTCTAGCTTACAAAATGAAACTTAAAAGTTTTTAGAATATAAGAAAAATTGATGGTTTTTTAACTTCATAATATACTATTTACTTTATTTTCGTTAAATTTCAATCAAAGTCTTTAAAATATTTTGCAGAAAATTATCATTGCCAATCGTTAATACCAAAATTTAATTTTCATAAGTTCCTCTAAATATCTGACATTTAATGTAAATTATCCGTTTCAATTTGAAACGTTAAATTTAAAAACCACTAAACATACCTACTTAGAATGTTAATTTGATTATATATCCCATGTTCCTCAGATATTGCTTTAATTTCCTTAAACGTCTAATGGATTTTAAGTTCCATTTGCACGTATAAAAACGTTAATAACGAACCCAGTCATAAATCATTTTGTTGTCGTAGTATACAAGTCGAACTGAAACATTTAATATCTAAAAATGAATCAATTTGGGTTACACTTCTGTAGCATATCAAAACAAAATATAATCTGCTTATAGGTAACAAAACTTATTGCATAACTTTTACAACAATAAACACAGTTCGTATCTTCTAATCTGTGCCATTTATCTATTCTATTATTACATTTTGTTGTTGCAGTATTTTTATTTTTAGATATGAAAATTGTATACAGAAAGTTTAACCAAATAACTTTATGTGTTTCACACTCTATTAAATTCTAATGTTATTGCATCTTTTGCACATATCGATAGTCCAAAATATGCCGAAACCGTTACTATTTAAAAAAATATGGATTTACTTGAATTTAGGAATTAAACTATTAACTCTCGAATGTCGAGAATGAATAAACAACTCTTTTCTGTATGCCAGTCATATTTGCAAGTTCGTGAATTTTGCAAATCGCACATACGTGGATACAATTTAAAATTATTGACAAATAGTTGTTGTTCATTCCTGCCCCAGTGTCTTTAATATGTTCTCCCTAGCTATATTTCAATTTTAAACATTCTAAATAAATTAAATGAATCTTAATTATTATATTCATTTTACAGAAAACAGTCCTAGTTTTACTGATTTTGGTGTTCACTCGAGATTCATATGGTAATAATAACAATTGCTGTGGCTACTGTCAACAAGAATCAAATTGCCATCAGAGTTGTTGCCAACCAACTGGTCCGTGCTACCAACAGAATTCAGACTGCTGCAATGAGACATGTAAAACAGAAATTCAAGAAACTGAAGAAATTCCAATTCCGCACGTTTCTTCAAAAACAACACAAGTAGTGACTAATAACTCAGACACTATAGACAATAAAGTGAATATTGATACAAATATAAAATTGGACAATCCTGTTTCGAATTATAATAAGATATACATACCCGTTAATGTTTATAGCAACAATACTAACAACATCAATTTTGCTGAAACCGAACCAATATACAAGGAAGAGACCCACGAAACAGTACAGAGAGCACCTGCGCACACCTACGTTCCACGTCCATTTCCAGTATATGTTCCTCAACCGATATACATTCGTGAACCTACTTTTATTCCACAACAACAGCCAATATCACAACAAGGATGTTGCTCTGTAATTCAACCATGTGCGCAACCAAATTGTAATCAGTATCGACAAGTATGTGGAAACCAATGTACTAGCCCAATCATGTATCAACCACAGAATCCATGTCAAAGCTATAATTGTTCGAGAAAACCATTTTGGATAAGAAATTATTGTTACAGGTTGAATACCCCTCCTTATTACAAGTGTGAAAGTAAATATGAAGATTGCACCAATTGTGGTGAAGATTTCTATAAAAATCATCAAACTTACGAACAATGCCGTGGATGTTTTTATTAATGCATTTTTGGAATTAATATTTAAAAATGTATCAAGTAACTCTCTTTCTAAATCATTTTTTTATTTAGCATGCTCAGATTCCAAAGTTTAAATAGTCTCTACACACATGTTCTTCCACAGATTGTGTAATGTTGTGATTTTAGATTAATATGTAAGAGAATATCAAATAAAACAATCTTATTTCAGCGATTAATTAGGAAAACATATGTTATTAAATTTAAATTTTGTTTTAAAACGATAGTCTTTTATTTTGTACAAATATTGTGTATTACAACACCTAAACAATATTATGATGTAGCCTTTTAAATGCGGTATCTTCAAAGCGATTGTATTAGCATATATAGCGATTAACCAAGAACGATTCAAAGAGATAAATAAATTTAAGGGTGCGTCCAATTTTACATCCTGTTTAGACATTTTTCAATAAATAGTTGATTTAGGTTGCTTCAGGAGTACAAAGCTCTAGCGGATTACATAATTAATTACAACTAAATAGCATGGTTAAAAATTTTTATATATTCCACCACGGTCGATTAATTGTACTCTAAACTAATCTAAAAATATACAACCAATAATTACTTTTTTGTTCATATACTATATGTATGTGTGTTTATAAATAAAAAAGGGGAGTCCGATTTTAAAGGTGTAAGTGGTTAGTATACAAACTACATAGCGCATACATATGCGCAATATTGATACCATATGTATGACTAGACACGCCTATGCGTGTAATAGTAGGATCTGGAGCGCTTTTCTGTTCAAAACCCAATTTATCTTCCGAGAAGCAAATACACATGACAAAATATGAGGTGCGTGGAGGTAACAGGTCTTTACCAGCCGAAGGAGATAATTACATCGAAATTGATCGCATATTACGGGGCGTTTATGGCCCGAAGATTTTAAGCCGATGAACGAAGCTGAATGATGATTTGGATCAAGGGCCTCACACATGGATGTATACTGCATAACTGTCGTGCACTCGATTGGGGAATATCGTCGCACCAAAGTTCGTGAAATTACTGAGACACCTGATATCTTTAAGTGTTTGCGAACTAAGCTACCCCAAAGTTTCGGCTCGGTGGGTGTCCGAAATTTTCTCCAATGAACAGACGCCAATTTAGTGAGTGTTTCACTTCAAAATCTCATCCGATTCCAACAGGAAGGAGTTCTTTTATTGAAAGCATCATTTCTGAAGATAAAAATGAAACAACGATCTATGATATGGAAACATCCAGCTTTTACAGTTCACAAAAAATTCTAAACTCAGCCATCTTCCGAAAAACCATTACCACCGTGTTCTGAGATAGTAAAGGGCTACTGTTGTGTAAAGTTATTGAACAATGCATAGTAATTAATAGCGACAGTTACTGCGAAACGGTCAAGAAGTTGCATACAATCATTAAAAGCAAAATGACTGGATGATTACGCAAAGGAGTTAAACTTTTGCACAGTGGCGGAAGAATTCATTCCTCAAATCATACGTAACAGTGGTTGATGCAGAGGAATTAGAAGGTTTTGTAACATCTTCTGTATAGTTCAAATATAGACCTCCTCAGATGTTCCTTTATTCGCTCACTTAAAGAAAGTTGTAACAGCGAAACGCTTTGCCGATCAGAAGCAATTGGCAGGGGATTTTCCACGTTTACAGAGATTATATCGCAAAATAAAGTATTTAGCTTTTTGTGGATTGTATTAAATATTGTCTTTAAATATAAATCTTAGTGTATACCTATAATATCGAGAAACTCTTGTATAATCGCGCCCATGGTATCACACGACTAAGAATATTACCCAAGTACCTGAAGTTTAGGCATAAATAAACCACAACACTATAAAAAATTTGCCATAATCAAACGATACATTAATAAACTTATATTAGTAATTTATATATTAAGGGCATAATCTAGGAGATTATGGCTCGAGGGAATGTTTAAAACCGACGAAGGAGGGCTTTTGGTTTCCCGAGAGCCATAATCGATAATTATGCCCGTGATACATACAATGTTTTATTCTATTTCAGCTTTTAAAAGATGAGTATTTGCGGCAAAATTATGTAAATTTTGTCGATGTGAATATTAGTGTTGTGTAGATAGTCGACTATGTATTTTGACGGTGTTACGGTTACCACCATGGATACTGTTTGTTTATTAAACAATTCATTTTTGCAAAATGCTTAACGTAGAAGTTGAAAACTTGCATTCCACAGTAATTTTAAATAAAAAATTTATTCAATCGTTACCTAGCAACTTCTTGACAATTATGTGCCATAAAGGCCGAATTATGCCCGCATTTACGGGCCTTTGAAGACGGTTATCATTAAGAAATAGAATACAAATATTTACACCTTTTTAAATCACATTTTAATGACCTAATTATCAGAAATGTGCTACCCAAATTTAAATTTCCTTGTATATATTATTTACATCCTTTGGTGGAATGCAAAACTGTCTAAATCATTAAAATTACTCGTTCGTGATTATTAATTACCTTAAACTTTATCTTAGCTAGGCCTGGTTCCATACACATCAATTTACCTTTATCAATATTTAATACAGCCTCTATAGAAAGGCGCTTTTGGTCAATTTTTACTTTTTCTCAACCTATATGAAATATAGGAAAAGAAAAGGTTTTTAGCGAAGATATGAGTATATATTTTCGAATCCCCTGCGTCCGAAAATCATGTTTTTAGAAATTGGCATATGTGTGTGTCAATATATCGAGCAAACAAAATCGCGTAGGTAAACAAAATTTTATGTTTAAGTTTGCAGCTATCCGGACCACAACTACATTTTGATTAAAATCGAATAACTAGAAATGTCACTTTACTTTTGCCATATTTTTGATTTTTCGCGATTTTCTTGAAAACGGCTCCCTGTTTTACCTTTACACCGATGATGCTCTTTTACGCGGACTAATTGATTTCTCAGACAAAATTCATTAAAGCGAATTATCGAGAGAAACCTCTGGAGTTAAACAGCGTTTTGAATATCAAATAATTTAAATGGGCGATCGTTGCAGTTATAGTTTTCAAAATAAACGTAAATAATATTTTAATCATTTGTGAACGTTATTTGTATATCTATAATGCGTAAGAGAAATTCATGTGTTGTCTCACACCAGATTTTTGATATTATTGCAGATAAGTAACCACAAATCAGTATTTCTAGAAGGGAAGTTAAGATGCGTACTAGTTGTGTGGTATAGGTCAAGCTTATTAAGCAAGTGTAAAGTGTTTTGATCTCATTCTGCTACGTCAAAGATTAATCACGTCATTTAAACCGCCTACAAGGATTGCAACTCCTCACTTTATTTAGTACCGCTTGTGTACAGAATTTTTTAGGTAAAAAGTCAGTTATTCTGGGTTCAGTTGCAATACCTCGTTTTTAAATTAACTTAGCGCAGGTTATTTTCTACTCCGGCATGGCAACATATTATTAATCCTAAAGATAACTAAGCATCGCCATAAAAATAGAACATTAACATCAAAATAACTATGAATTCAGAATAGCTCAATTTTGAGAACTGAAGCGTTGTCTAAATTATTATATTTAGCAAGCGAATTTACTTATTTAGTATACTTGATGAGATATATTATCTCACCACACTCAATTTGTACGTGCTCCCTGGCAAGTAATTAAAGATAGCTACAACCAAGTATAAAATAAAGAATTTAGAAATAATTAATTAAATAACTAAAACAAATAAATCCAAAATTATCCAATTACGTAAGTTTTCAATTGCGTTTTTAATTAAGAAATTTGCATGGCAAAGACAGCGATAAGCAAAGTTTAATAGCAATAAGAACAATAAATTCGAAATAAAATCGTTCTATTATAGAAGTTTCCAAGCCAACTATTTGGTTTTATTTAATTTTATGTATTAAATCTATCTCAATTGTTGAATTACATATGTAAAAACTTGCCTTAGCCGCGAATCGAATTCTGGACCTCTTATTTGGTTCACAGGCCATCTAACGCACCGAGATACCAAGATCATTATCAACCGATAACAAAATTCTACATATGTATTTATATAAGTTGTCAGAAAGTTTGATTAAGCTTCAATCTGACAGTTGTCAAATTTTATTTAGACTTTTTCTGCATTGAAGCTAAGTGAGCATACAAGGTGCTAGGTTTCGCACCAAATTGAAGCAGAGACATCTGTTATCCAATTTTCATAGCGATAGTTGCTAAATTGTACGTAAAAATTATATAGTTAGTTGCTTAATTTGACTTTAGAGCAAATTTTTTATTTAATTGAGTGTTATGCTTTGAGTGAAAAAGCTTACCGGTATTCAATTGAACTTTTTAATAGCTAGTATCTTGAACTATATGACTTGGTCAACGGTGCTCGAGAATTAACCAAAAAGTTTGATCAAACAGGATATGTAAAAAAAAATTAGTTCATGACGAAAATGATGCTGAAATATTAATAGCTATTTATTACAGCAAAGAAGACTGGAATTAAATATTAATAAAAGTTATTTAAAAATAATTTTGTCACATAAAAAGATTCGTCCATTAAGAGTACACTAACTTAACGCTTCTGTTAGAGTTTTTTTTTGTTAATGGGAGAACACATTATGAAAGACAGCTGCTTCTACAAAGGTATTAATTTTTCTGACGAATCAACGCTTATAACAAATGAAGTCGTTAGTTACCAAAACTGCAGGTTTTGGGCAGAATAAAATTCACATTTTCAAATTATAACATTATATTTATAACTGTAAATCAAAATTCTTACCTAGAGATGCTGGAGAATTTTTATTAACTGCATTGAATGAAATAAATAATTATGAGTCCAGACAAAAATTTCATTTTCAACATGACGATTACCTCGCATATAGTGTAGTAAAAATAAACGGGTGGTTGGATTGGAAAACATGGTACTACAAGATGGCATCCGCTCTCTCTTGATATAGCACCGATAGATTTTTATTTGTGGTGATATCTCAAGCAAAAAGTTTATATCCAAAATTTCAATGATAATGTGGACCTTTTGAAACAAAAAGGTACTGACACTGTAGCTGATTTATGATGAATTTAGGAAAAGAATAGATAAATGTATGGCTACTGAGCCAAACAATATGTATATTAATTTTATATGACTTGTTACGAATATTATGCTTTATCTTGATGTTAATAAATAAATAAGGTATTTTTATTATTTTGTACAATATTCATAACGACAAAAATTCGAACTCTTTGAGATACAATGTTCAAATTTTATATCATTCCAAATCAGTTTTCTTTCCCTAAATATAAGATAACTTCACTCTTGATATAATTTCAGGTTTCTGATTTTTCTTTCACCCTGTATATTATATCAAAATTCCAAGTACGCTTTAAAGACACTTTAAAAGAAGCAAGACTTTTTATGACGAGTGCGTCTTTTTGTTAAAATGAAAAACAAAAAGTTTACCAGTACGAGTATAGTTAGGTCCATCCGGGGACATACTATATATATCGCTTCACTAATTTCTCATCTAAAAATCTAAATTGTAGTAAATTTTATTTAACTTTAAACTATAATATATAGGAGTATTATGCAAATGGTAGACACAATTAAGATTTTTGAAAAATACGTGTTACATTTTAATCCTTTAGGGAATTCTAGGATTTCCTTATTTTCATGCTATTTGATTTGTCTGTCAGCACAAATTTAAAAAGTAATATTCTATAATAACAACAGTATTAGTCTCCATTTTCACAGGTATCAAATCCCTAGACAAACATTTCATATTATCCTAGAAGCAGAAATTTCAGAACTATGTAGTATATAGTCTTAAAGTAGAGGAGACTGTTGTACCTTGGATCACAATTTACATTTATATTTTTTTAAAAGCCGTTTTTTAAAATATAATAATTGAAAGCGTCTTTTCTAATAACACCATTATTCCTAATCACTGTCTAATTTTTTGAGAAGTTAATTAGTCAACATTTATAGAAAAAAAAAGAATGTATATTGTATTGACATGTAATCGATGGTACAAGACCATAATATACCATTGGCCACACCCTAGTATGCCTTGGATCATTAACGTCTAGTACCTAGAAGATAGATAATACCTAAGTGGCCAATTGAAAACGAACATTTTTGTAAAAATTTGTATGTTATCAGTTTTATTAAACGTTAAAGCTAGAAAAGTCTACTTGAAACTACAACTGTCCTTCAGTTCTAGCCGAGCCACTTAATTCTACTGGGTTTGGTAGTTTGACCACAATGTCTTGCGCTACAACACCAAATATTTATTCAGGTTGTTTTAAAAATTTGCTATTATTTCCAATTCGTTTGTAGAATTGAATCTCATATTCAAAGCGCTGTTGATTTATGGAGATAAATTTTCCTGCGTATTATACTGGTGGACCACGCTTTTTACTAAATCGTACCAAAACATATTCTTCCTCTTCAAATGTAGCCCTTTCAAAATTAACTTCTTAGTTTTCATACATTTCATAGTTTATTGTGTCAAATAGGTTTATTCCATCATCTTCATCTTCTGAAATTAAATCCATATCTTCATTTTCAAATTCACTGTCAAAATCTAACTTTTTAATATAAGGGTCTTTTTTTATTCCTATTTTTTTCTTGGAATTTATGACTTTGGGCACTGATTTTGACATCTCTTTCTCTCGAATTTAATCTTTTTCTGGACTACCTGTAGATCTAGGTTCTCTTCATTTTTGTAAGCCAGACTTTGCTCTGGCCGCAGCCTTAGGGTAAGGCTGAAACTGCTCCGGAGTTACAATTGACTTAATAGACACATTAGTTTGATCAACTTTCTCAGTTTGAAAATTATTTGCTGGTGAAAATTGGCTCATAGATGACCCTGCGATACTTTCCTGAAAATAAATTGTTTCATTCCTCTTTGAAGATGGGTGTTATCGTTTCCAACATCAGTAGTAGTCTCAACTAAATTTGAGGTTGGGAGATCAGTTACATAGTATGGCAAATAATCATCAGCATTAAACACTCCTCTATCTAGAGGAAAAGCCCTGCTTTCTTGAAACCACTAGTTATGTTGCTAGTTGTGACTGCTCTAGGATAAGCCTTCCCAGCACATTTTGCAACACTATAAATATCAACTCTTTTTCCACGATTGCTGGCAAGCCAAGATTGGACTGTTTGATTGTAATACGCCTTGAATGGAAAATAAACGGAAAGGTCAAGCGGTTGTAGTTTATGTGAAGTGTGGGGTGGGAATGTTACAATCACCACCACAGCGTTAGATACTAACTGTAAAGTCGACAATGCAAGATGAGATTCATGATTATCAATTATAAGCAACACACGTTCTTCTTTAGAGGGTTTAGTATGTTTTATAAAATGTTCCATAAATTTAAAACACAACTCTTCACTTGACCAACCCGAAGGGCTAGCTCCACCAATTGTACCTGTAGGCGCTCCCTTCAACATGTAATCCTTGTAATTCATTCTAGGGTACACCATCATTGGAGGTATGTGATTTCCAATAGCATTGACGCAAGTGGATACTATTATTAGCTCCCTACGATCTGCTCACGTTATGTTTCCAACCTGTTTTGCACCTTTAGATGCCACAACTTTTGGTGGGTTTTGTATCGTTTTGCACCCCAATCCCGTCCTGATTCCAAGTCATTTCCGGAGGGAATGATCCAAAGTACTTGTGGACGTTAGCCAAATTATTAAAAATCTACCTATATTGGTTTTATTAAAACTAGTTGCACGTGACAAGCTAGTTTTCTCAGGTTTTCTGAACACCTGAATGTCGTTTGAAAACTAGTTTCATCCACTCTTCTCCTGCAAGTTTACATTCGTTCCATGTATCTCTTTTGATTTGCCACAGCAAGTTTATAGGCTAATTCACGAACCAATTTTTTAGATAGATCATAATTCATTTTTGCCACAGTTTTGATATAATTAACTAATTTTAGTTTCTCTTCTATAAACACTTTCCTGACATCATAACTAGCTTTATATTTAAAACTTGGTGCACCAGATGTTTTGAAAGCATTACGATGGCATACAAGTGTAGCCAATTTATTATTAAAAACCCCACAAGCTTCTCTTATAGCTATCCGGTTCTCTAGGGATCCATTAACAGTTTCAACTGCGTTTTTCATTGATCCAGGGTCAATAAAATTTCTTTTTTCCCACTTTTACTTCACGGTATTCTGATCCATAACAAAGAACGAAATAATTGTAATACCATGTACCTATGATCAGTGATCAATGGTACACGACGTTGTTTTGATCCAAGGTACACGATGGTGCGTCTTTCCAAACTTAACCCTCTCAACGTTCTAGGTTAAGTTTAAAAATCAAACATGGTATATTAAATTACTCACCGATAAACAGTGATTTAGGTAGAATGTAATTTAAAAGACTTTACACAATAGTAATGAGTAGAAAAATAAAAAGTAAAACCAAAAGTTGTTACTTTTTGCACTAACAAATTTTATTTGTATTTTACATGAAAATAATAGCACTCTTTCGTTTGCTCCGTACTCTAGTGGGTACATTTTGACTTAGTGCAGTTGTTGTTGCATAGATAGCAGCACCTGTCAAGAAATTGAAGGCTGATTTAAGGTACACTATGATCAAGGTTCAACATGTGGTATAACCGATTTAAACTTAAAGCTGAAAAAACTAGCCAAATCTGACACAGAATCAAGATAGGGAAAACTAACTAAACTGTCTAAGCCTACATGCTTATTCATATGCTAACTGTGTTGGTATTTATGATTTCCTGGTGATAGAGAAACTACATACATTATTTTTAAAGGGTCAAAATTGGTTTTCGTATAGGATAACAATGTGTATAAAATGAAAGAATTGCGCATGTTTAAGAATAAAACTTTTAACAGGGGAAAAAGGAACATGGACAATTGTTATCTATAAATAGTTAAAAAAGAAGGGTACAAATCACAAATGTATGTAGTTATAATAAAATCGTTATTATTACCAAAAAGATTTAAAGTTTAAGTATCGAAAATTTTTTATTCTATAAAATGCTTTAAATATTACACTGGTCAACAAAAATATTATTTTTGTTTGCTACTGGAAACACTTTAGGTGCCATATATGGAAAAAGATGCGCTGATTGCAGATCTGAATTTAGTTTTTTTATAGTACGTCACAATTTTCATTTATAGAGCAAAACAGTAAGTGCATTCATTATATTCCAGTAAAATATAAAATGCAATCAGATATAAATCAAATATAGCCTGTCAGGTTTTGGTAGCGTTCCGCTAATAAAAGACAAAATTTTTTTTCTTTAAGTTGGCGCCATGAATTTGTTTCTTAGAAACGGGGTGGTTGTTGACAAAAACGGAAAAATAAAAAAATTTTAGAGAAAAAAGAAATAAATTGATTGGTTTTTTTAATCGGATAAAGAAAACACGATAGACGCGTTTCTTTTACGTCCGTGTCGATTAAAAATCTAATCGTTCCAGTGAGTGTGACAGAAAAACGTAATTTTCAAACGTCTGATAGGGTTCGGTGACATTTCAAAAGCGGGTACGCATTTGCCGAGTTGTTAGGGCAATAAAATCGATCGTGTGTTGACTATGTGTTAAAAGAAAACGTTCGGTGTGTTTAGGGAATCAACATAGTGTCAAATGTTGGAAGACCGACCTAATAGATGGAATGGTATATCTCTAGGAATTAATCAGCACGTTTCACGCCGTCGCAGTTTTGTTGAATGTGGGGAGTTCTGTCGCAGACGCTGAAACCCATAAGCCATCACGACGAACCATTTTGGGTAATTCAACAACCCAAATTAAGGTACCCTTCTTTTATTGTTGCTCTCTGGCTTCTTACGGTTGACCTTAGAAAAACATAAGAACTTAAACCTTCCAGTGTAAAGGGAGATCAATAATACATATTTTTTGATGAGTTCGTGGATGCATAGTTGCGTTGACGGTCTCTAAACATAGATTACCCTTATTTTAGTGTCAGTAGATTTGCGTAGTCCTTCTTCGATCTCTTGAATAAGGCCATATTCAAGGAACGGAGAAGTTATTCTGTAACCTATCTGTAAGTGTTGTTTGGGGTGTGTACGTTAATTAACTCCATTTCGTTGTAAATAGATGTCTTGTCATTTAATTAGACTTTTATTTTTGACAGTAGAATAAGTTAATTAAGAGTATCTTAAATTTCAGGGGATATATACTAATTAAGACCGCGATCAAAATTTATACTAACCCTTGGGGTCTTGACAAAAAGGAACCCCGGAATAAATTAACAAAAGGCCTTGGGAACTGTTTTGAGCTATTCCGAGAACAGTTCCATATCTTAAGAGACAATCCGGACTAGTGGCGCCCTCTTTCTCTTCCCATACCCCGATTTCTATTAGAGCGATGATGGTGCTGGTGCAAATCTTAAGATCCCCCCTTCTTCGCTGAGCTAGGGGCCTCCAGTACTGTTGTTGTGGCGTAAAGCCAAAAGCACTCGTGACAAGCCTCTTCTTATATTTGTCATATTAACATTACCTTAAATTACTTAGTCTGATAATACGAAGTAGTCTTTATTTATAAATGATGGAGTGTCTTGGATTTCCGCATATACTCACGTAGAGTTGATCGCTTTAGAAATAACAACAGTCGCCCATCACATTTGGATGAAATGTACCTTGATATCTAGTGTCCATTACACTTATGTCTTGGTGGAATCGCTCACCGTGGTAGTCACTTACATCGCCAAGATTTGGTGGAAAGAAATTAAAATGGGAATGCACGAAATGAAATTTTAAATGCATCCGGTATCCATTTTTTGATATGCTGTAATCATTATGTTCACTAATTCGACATAATTGTCAGCTCCATATTTCCCTAGGAAATTTTTTGCCACAAGGACAAATGAACCCCATGTTTCCAGCTCAGGTGCACTCTGTTTTGTTCTAAAAAATTTTTTCATCGCTGTTCACTGCACCAAACTTCTGCTGGAGATATTTGAAGGCATCACCTTGATCGTTCATTTCAACCACAAAACATTCCATCACACCTAATTTAATGCGATGAGGTGGAAGGTATATCTTCTTTGAGTCAACGAGCGCCTTATGTTATATATTATCCTTTCCAATTGTATGTTCAGTGTTAGAGTAGCCAGTGCTAAATTTTGAAATGACTAGAGTCATCCCGGTTATTCCATAAACATAAGAAGCACATATTTTTTGTATAACTTAAACTTAACCGTGTCAAATTTCAAGTTTGTACATCATGTAGGGAAAGTAGGAAAATTTGGAAAAACAGGTATGTTTATAAATTTAAGAAAATTTTTTGTATGCGACTTTTAGTCCACTTGTTATGGAAATGGTGGCTAAATAGTGGGAGCAATTTGGAATTGTAAGAAGATTACGCCATCGACGAACATAAATCTAAAAGAATTTAGAAAAAAGGATGCCATCGTCCATTCAAGGACTGACCGTGGTCGATTTTTCTTAATTTTAGTCAATTAGAACCAGCATGTAAAGAAAGCTTGTTGAATTATTATACAAATATTAGGAAATGTCTTTCACAAAATTAAAGTTATTTTTAGAAATTAAGTATACGATAATTTTATGTACTTACATAGAAATTAATGACAATAAAATATTTAATATCATTTAATAGTGCCTATTTTTCAATTAGCTCTGTTAACTTTCAATAATATTCCATATACAGATATTTCAAGTTTCCTTTTCTGCCTTCAATCAGGCAGTAAATATGCTTGCCAACTTCATATTACAATCCATTTTCTATATAAAGGATTTTTAATAAATGAAGTTGAATATATAAAAATATTGGTAAAAAGTTAAAATCTGGAGCGGAAATTAAAGTCTCGGTAATCTATAGGTTTACTGCTCTTCCGAGATATTTTTGTGCAGTTTAAGAGTGAGTTTAGTAAGAGCTAATGGAGATATTATATGTCACATCCTCGTTTGGCTCCAATTTCATCAAACGGCCAGGAAGTACTCAAGAACGCGTGTAATCTGTCAACATTAGATTGTGCTTTTCTGGTATATTCCCATATTTAACTCTTATTATAAAATTTAACTCGAGAATATTTTAATTATTTTAATATTTAAAAATCTATATTTTTTACCCAGACGTGGGTGTATCCATAAACATTTATATTGCAAAATTTAGGTATCATTTTTGCAAGGTAGTGACTGGAAATAAGCATATTACACTAATAAATGGTTAATTACTCAATATATACTTATTATTCTGTTATCATTTTTAAAACTTTGTTTTTGCTATATGGCTAAGTACATAATGATTTGGCAGGACGTGATACTCGATCATTAATGCTCTCGTGTCAACTAAACGATGATTGCATTCAATTAGCGCGTTCTTTTTTATAGTTTAGGTTAAAACGTGGTTGTTTTATAACTGTCAGATAAAGATGCAGGTTCTTAAAGAAGCCGTGTAAATAAAAAACCGATTTAATTTTGGCTTTTAAATAGCATGTACACAATTGAAATTTTATACGATATGCAGCAAACATTGGGCGACTATGCTTGTTTACTGCTAGGTTGAATGCTTCAAATGTCGCGGTGATTAGTACGAGTACTTCAAATGTGACGAACCATCAAAATCATAACACCTCTCGAAATAATCGACCAACCACATATTATTATTTAGAGAAACTGACGAACAAATATTGACGAGATAGCTAGGATAGTAGGAATATCATCTAAATGCGCACATCACACATTGCACGTCAAATTTAGGAATGTTTGAGCTGTTAGCAAAGTTCGTGCCGCGTTTACTGGGTTCTGCTCAAAATCGTGAAAGAACTGGAACTACCAAAAATAATTTGAATCTTTCTATATCAGTATATCTATATCAAGTATGGAAGCAATATGGCAGTTCTTCGCAAAAGAAGGTAAATTGCATATCTTGACTAAGCAATGGATACGATCTTTTAGGATTAAGAAAGGACACTTCCCCTAACTGTATTAATAAGGGCCAAACTATCCCTCCTGGGTCAATTCAATGCAAAAATTGTTAAGTAAACACCGGAATTACTAGTAAAAGAGAGGTGTTCGATCAAGACAACGCGCCTTCCAGTACAAGTCATTTTGTGCAACTCCAGATTATTACATACTTACCTTGTCTGCAGATCTGGCAGCATGTAATCTTCAAATATTTTAAAGGCAAGACCTTGCCTTGCTGGAAAACTTAAGTCGACGAAACAGTTATAGCTAACGAACCAGTATATAACCAGTATATAGTGGCACTTTATCACAGCTGGCCAAAGCGTATCGATATCTAGTATATGTTGAAATATTTAGAAAGTGAATGTTTTTATTTCAAACCTCAGTCTCGTAGTAGTATAATTTAGTATAATTTATATCATTGGTTTTAAAATATATTGTTCGAAATTCTCCTACAAGCAATCGCTACTGCAAATATAATTTAGCACCGGTGTATTTTAAAAAAAATTGCCATTATTAACATAAACCCTAAATAAAGTAGAATTACAAAAATATGGATAGGTTTTTTGAAAACAATATTGATAATATATAAGTTTTAGCTACTCGGGTGTATAGAACAAAATGCGTTCAATACATGAAATAAAGAAATGACACCAATTGCAAGATCATGTCTTTGCATCTATCTTATGTCGCTATATATGAGGTGGTATCAAAAGTTCCTAAACTGAATCCGAAAAAAGGGTTCTATTAGCTGTGGCAAATACAACCATCATCTCATTCGAAGTAGTCCCCTGCCTTGGCTCGCCAATGGTTGCAGAGTTGTTGTAACCCTTGGAAACTCCCTGCAAATCTTTTTTTTCGCGGTTATTTAGAATCTTCGAATTGCATGTCTTGTACATTGTCCAATCGACTTCCCATGAAGTTAAACTTTTTATTGGGAAAGTACAAAATGTCGCAGGGAGCCAAATCCAGCAGTAGAGTAACTTTCAAACGACAATTGTCCTATATGGTCAAAAATTCTGCTTGTTCTTAATTATAAATTTGTTATTTTTGTAGCAAAACTAAAAATTTTGAATAAAAAGGAAATATAGATAAAAGTGGAAATTTAATAAATAATAGAAGTATTATCCATAACCCATAAACGTAACCTAATCATCAACTTAATTGCAGTTGATTACTATTATTTCTATGAAGTGGCAACCTTTCTAGTTTTTCTCATTTGAATGACCTCAAAGATTCGCAATTAACCCATTAATGCTCACTGTTGCGTTTTTGTAACAGTTATTAGAGGTTAGAGTAGAGCTATTTATCAAAGGATACAGAGCTCTTTTCATTCTATTTCTATTCCTTTACAGTTTTCTTTAGTATCATATAATATCAGATGATTCCTACTAAGGTTGTTGTGTTGGAAATAAGCTCTTCCATTTATGTGATTCATTTTAATATAATTCAAAATACATGTTTGTTAACATAATAGTGGTGTTTGTTAAATTTCTGCAATAAATATTGAAATATCTTTAACAAACGTATTGTAAATATAGTTTTGGAAGCATCTATATCAAGTAAGTATTGTAATTTTATTTATAGTGGTTGTAGAAGTAATGCAAACTTAAGTGTTGCGTTTTCGCAACACTGGGTAGAAACAGGGATAACATTTCAAAACAATTAAATTTTGTTTTTGATTTTAGAATCAGATACTAGGATAATTTCAAAATGTCCATCTCTTGTTTCCCCGGGAAATCTTTTCGATATAAAAATCAAAATTCCTCAAAGTTCCAAAAAGTAACTTATAAATCAAGAGCACACAAAATAATGTGTCTTCCCGAAGAATCTCGTATAATGAATTCAGCTACCAATACAGATATTTATATATCTCCTCCTGATCAATACATTTTAATGGATGAGTATAACGGAGATGAAGATTTTGGAGGAACATTTAATATTTTTTTTACATACTTTATTTAATTACTTAAAGTTGCTTTGACTTTTACGTAAGCCTGAACGACGATGTTTCCCGGAAAAGGTATTGGTAGAACCTCAACTCGCCAACCATGGAACATTTAATAATTTAAATAGGACCCAGTTAGAATCAGAAGCTGAAGTGGTAATTTTCAAAGAAAATAGTAAAATTAGAATTGATGAGAATAATATAAATCAAATTGATGATGGAAATGTGGACAAAATATTTTACAATATTGCTGCCGAAAATGAATTCACTAATAACAAAAAGACTGAGAATATTGAAACTGACAAATCAGGAACTACTTTTGAGACATCGGCAATAATTAAAAACACAAAAACATCACGAGAATGGATTAGAAGTGATTTTCCTATTCATAATCACCTAAGTACCCAAATTACTGAAAAAATCCGTACCTGGAAAACATTTATACCAACATTTTATTCTCGTCCCCTTTCACCTCTTCAGATTTTTCAATTTTTTTTAAAAAAAAGACCTCTTAATACACATAGTAAAGGAAACGGTTCGTTACGTTTCTCAAAATGGCACTAAGCTAGAATTTGGAGTTGATGAGTTGAAGGCATTTCTAGGGATTCTATTAGTTAGCGGTTATAATGTTAATTCTAGGGGGCGCATGTATTGAAAGGTATCAGACGATGTAAAAAATGTTTTGATTTCAAATAGCATGTGTTGTAATAGATTTGAGACTATCGTGAGATTTCTTCATTTTAATGACAATCTTAACATAGATCACAACGATAGAACATATAAAATTTTTCCTTACCTTAAAATGCTTAGAAACTCTTTGTGAATACACAATTTGGGAAACCAGATCAAGCATCGATGAAGCAATGATTCCATATTATGGGCGGCATGGAATTGAACAACACATCAAAGGGAAACCAATAAGTTTTGGTTCCAAGTGCTGGTGTTAGCATTTCAAAGAATTTGGAAGTGGTGCTGCCTTGATAATTATTTTACTTCGCTCAGACTAATTGATCATTTGACTGTCAATGGAATAGGATATATACGAACCATTAGATCAAACAGAACTGAAAAATGTCCATTGGATGATATGAGAAAATCTGAACGAGGAGCTTTTGTAACTTATTTCGATAAAACAAATCAAGTATTATGTAAATGGAACGACAATTCTATTGTTACTGTAGCTTCAAACTATCAAGGAGCAGTACCAACTCATCAAGCAACCAGATATTCGTTTGCTCAGAGTAAACGGATTAAAGTTACTCAGCTAAATTTAATAAAAAATTATAATGCAAATATGGGTAGCACTGATCGTATGGATCAAAATGTTGCTTATTACAGAACAAGCTTGAGGTAAAAAGAAAGGTACTGGCCTTTATTCATTTGGGGATTAGATGTTTCCATACAAAATGCTTGATTACTTTATCTAAAAAAGAGAGAAGTAGTTTCAAACGAACCAGATATGGATTTCTTAGAATTCAGATCAAGCGTTGCTAACTCATTACTTAACAGTTATGGGATACCTGCTAGCAGACCCGCCCCAGTATAATCGCTCCTAAAACGAACAACATTAGATGTTCAGTATGTCAATATTGGCCATCTAATGTGCACTTAGGTGAAAAGAACACCTTGTGGTTTTTGTCATTCTACCACTAATAAAAAATGTACCAAATGTAACATTGCATTACATGAAGAGTGCTTTCTCAAATTTCATACCCAAAATATTTAGGTAGTTAATGTTTCTTTCAGATTATTTTTTTAAGGGTTTTAGTTTTTTTAATCAAATTTTTTTGTAATATTTCAAAATAAATGTTTTTAGAGAAAATATTGTTTAATGCGATATGTTTTCAGAATTAATATCATAGGAGCTCAGCGTTGCGATTTCGCAACAGCTATTTTTTCAAAAAGTACATATGATATTTTAAAAATAACTGTTGTTTCTTTAAACTATGTCTTTATACTCTCACATATTTACTAGTTTACAAAATCACCGAAAAAAAAGTTCTGGGCACTACGGGGTTAAGAAACTAACTGTACAACTAGTATAAACTCCAGCCTAAATCCTATGATTAAGCAAACGACGGGTCAGTCTAGCGCACTTATATATAGCGCGGCGATCGAGTTACTCTGTAAGCATTATGTGCGAGTAGAACGTGGTACCTCAGAGACAAATCGGCAATTATTTTGCGAGAAATTGCACTAACGAACTAAAACGGGAACATTAATTGTACCTCTGTTTAAAACAATCAAAAAATTTAGAGAATGCATTTTTACAAAGTTGCAAGTTGAAAAAATAAGGAAGCATTAGAAAACAAAATTGTAGTTTAGTAATATTCAATTATAATCAATACGTTCTAAAAGAACGAAGTTTCCATCACTCGAATTCGAACAGACATATTTGTTTATTGTTTAAACGAGGTACTTTTGATTATATATGACACTTAATATATGTGTGTATTTGAAAAGACACAATTACGGTAAGTGGTTCTAGTTATTTCTATCGGGTTTGATAGATATGCAGTTGTTATTAAATTCCATGTAAGAGGCTGTAACATTCCGTATTAACTATTTATTTAATGTGTCACTATGGGCCCTTCAGTGTCGGGTGAAACACAAATGATCTGACTTCGTTACAGATGCACGCTATATGGAAAATTTTAATTGGTGCATTAGAGTCCAATCTCGGTAAAAAGTATGCGCTGCGTTTTACGTATGTCGTATAAAACTATATCATAGACCAGAATTTCTTTCGTACACGTGCTAAAGTCAACCAAATGAATGGTTAACTTTCAATAAAATTGGTAAGCTTAATAAAATGTTCTCAATCAAGCAATTCTACATTATAAGTCATCGCATTCGAATTTCGAAAATTTTCATGTCAGTGATTTTAATCTTTATTTACAATTATAATGCGAATTTAAATTCTTTGCTCAAAATTACAAACTTTCATGCATTTTAGTTTACGCTTCACTCTTACATTACTTTTAATTTTAATTGTTACTTTAGATCATGCCTTCTATGTGTTGCATTTTATTTAATTAATATATTTTATTTAATTCGAATTATTTCAAGGTAAACACATAATATATACAGGATGTTTTTTAACCATTTCTTGATTTTACGTTTTTTAGTAACAATTACTGGTCTTATCGCAAATTATTTAATTTTTCTTATTATAAATTTGAGACAGTTTAAATCAATAATATCGGATGCTAGCAAAATACTGCATTTTTTTCATTTTTTCATTTATTAAAATCCATATACTTGAATGGGAAACGAAATTATATCAAGTAAAAATAATAAAATCCATTCTAGTTTTCCCAAAACTATTTAATATCGAGTACTACTTATGTTTCGGTCCTTAAAGCCTAGATCATCTTCAGGGAAAAATTAAATAAAAATTAATACAAATCGGTGTTAATAGAAATTACTACATATTAGTTTCGTAGGAAATGAACACTCGCCTTACTTGACTTCCTACAAAACTAATATGTAGTGATTTCTATTTTTAACAATGATTTGTATTCATTTTTATTTAAGTTTTCCCTGATGATGGTCTAAACTTTAAGGACCGAAGCATAGGTAGGACTCAATATTAAATATTTTTGGGAAAACTAGGTTGGATTTTATTATTTTTACTTGATATAAACAAAATTATTATGCAAAAATTCTGAATTTAAGTTTTGAAGATTTCTTTAAGGTTGCTATGCCATTTCTTAAATGAGCTTCCGCTCTTACATCCAACCGCGTCAGGCGTCTGTTGCTGCTGTGTATCGCTGTATTTATCTGAATGGAAACGGCTGCGTGATTTTCACTTGTGTAATGGCCATGAGCATCAAATTGGTGTCTACATGTTTTTGCAGCTAGGTAAGATTTAATTTTACTTCGTTTATATTATGCGTGAAACATTTAATTTCAATTGAGGTTAGTTGCTGTTTAGGATTATAGATTTCAAGGATGATGACAAAATTTAGTGATGGGATCTCTTTTATTAAATAAGGATACGGAATATTTTGGTGCGTAGGTTTCCAGAGCATCCAGTGATTGTGTCAGAAGATGGTATATCCCGTTTAAATACCGAATATCATACTTTTGTTAGGAAGTAAGTTATAATATTAGTTTTGTGTAGCAAATGCAGCTGTTAAATTCGGTTTTGTTAATATTTTTATTTCTTACAGGCATTAGAGCTGTTTTACATATTCCGAAATTTCTATTTGCTCTCTGATGATTTGTGGCTAACCCAGCCAAAGCTTAGTATTCCTGGGAAGAAGTGATTAAAACCTTATTTGGCGGTATTTATAGGAAATTAGATTTTAGTGATGTAAGTATTCCACTTTTTATGCTGGTTATGCATTATATGTACAATAATTATGGTAATTGTTTTGTATCCTAGTTGCACAAGGTTGGACTGGAGTACATCCAACGGGGTTGGATGGTGTTTGGTCACAATACCTTGGTTAATACTGGAAATAATTTGTTCGAAAATTGGGGCCATTATCAGAAGCAATTACTGACGGAATTCCGTATTTATACTTTATTTCCTTTTCAAAACTGTGGCTGCAGTTGCTCTACGAAGGAATTTCATTTCTATCCATTTGAGGAACTTGTATTGAAAAACTATCAAGCATTAATTTATCTTTTCAAATATGTGAATGTATCTAGTAAGGCTGTACTGATTGTGTGCCTTGGCTTTATTATTTGTCCCGTTTTATGTTTCTATAGATTGTTTGGAATTCTTTGTAATGTTGCCTATTAGTACGCGATCTAACATATTTCGAAACGTTTTTTTGAAGTGTTGGCTAAAACTGTTTCTGCGAAGCATTTTAAACATTTAGTCGTGGAAGATTTAACTATGTACGTATTAATCAATGTGTTTAAAATGTGTATAAACAGTCATAAGCGTTATGGAGAGAAGATTTAGTTATTTGTATTGGGTTTGACGGAAATTCGAGTTTTATTGAATTCCGTATTCGACACACCTAAATTCGCGTTAGGTTCTTTATTTGATTTGCGACTACCCTCAGATCGGAATCTATCAAAAAAGGAAAACGGATGATCTGTCTTCATTGCAGCCGCCCAATTGTTAGGAAACGGCATTTACCGGATTACAAACTTTTATATAGTTTCTTATATTTTTAATTAATCGCTACCTTAAATTACTATTTCTATATACTACATTAAAACTAAAATTTTCAAACATTGTTCCTGAAAGTTTAGAATATACTAAAATTATTACTCAACGCAATAAATCAAGGGTATAAGCAATTTTCTGTGCTTAAAAATAATTTCTTAAAATTCAGAATTTACTAAATTCAAAACTAAGACAAAAAAATCTGGTATAAGACAACGCACGACTTTCTCTTACGCACATAGACATGCCAATAGTGTCCAAAACTGATTGAATTATTATTTATGCTTATTTTGGGAACGATAATTGTACGGTCGCCCATCCGAGTTACTGGACAGGCAAAAGGCCGCGAAAATTTTCTCTGATAACTTGCTTCAGCGCATTTTTACAGAAGAACTGTTAAGTTCATGTAAAGGGGCATTACATTGTACATAACAACCGCAGTACATTTTAAAAATATCTTATAGCTGTTTTCGAAAAATCGCAAAAAATTACAAGATTAAAGTGGCACTTCCGGTCATTCAATTCTAACTAAATTTTTTGCGTCTCATGTGAAGAAGATAAAAAACTTAAATGCGCAATTTTATTCTTATATGATATTTAGTTTTTAAGATGTGTTGTCACAGTTAATACATTAAGTACTTTCGGTTACCCGATTTTTGAAAATTTATTAGCGAAATTGCTTAGTACTTATGAAATAGAATGCAATAGCTAAAAAAATATACTAAGTTTTTAGAAAATTGTTACAGCCAATTTCTAAAAAATCGCGAAAAACAAATATTCAAAATATATATAACAATGACGGAAATAAAGTGGATCTTTCTGTTATTCGATTTTAACCAAATCCTTGATTTGACATACCAATACAGTTATGATCACAATTTATATTTGTATTTAGCTAGGCCTTTTAATTTGATTGTTATTTTATTTAGAGTTAGCGGTGAAGGTACTTCCAGTTATTCAAGTTACGGAAAGCTTTCTGAGAAACAGCCTAAACTATATGAAAAGTCATTAAATTGCCAAGATTTTAAAAAACCGTTGCGGCCGATTTCGAGACAATCGCGAAAAACGAAAAATTTGGAAGAATCTAAAAACAACAAAGATAAAGTTGTACTTCGAGTTATTCGATTTTAACAAAATTCTTGATTTATTATATAATTATAGTTAGGACTTCAAATATAAATTTTCATCTATTTAGGACTTTCAGTTTTATAGTTATTTTATTTATAGTCAATAGTTAGAGTACTTCCGGTTACTTGTTTTACGGAAATTTTTCTGAGAAACTGTCTTAATTGCATGAAAGAAATACAATAAAACTAAAAAATATCATTAAAGCGAATTTAGAGAAAATCCCGAAAAACCAAAAAATTACAAGAATAAAGTAGCACTTCCGGTTAATGGATTTTAGTGAAATTTTTCCCGTCGCGTGCGAGGTTGGATACAAACTCAAATATAAAATTATATTATCTGTGATTTTTCATTTTCGATATATCCTGTTGACACACGTACGCATACACGCACGCATACATACAGATAAATTTTTAAAAACATGATTTTCGGCTTTAGGGGACCCGAAAACGTATATTTCCACTAAAATTTCGACATGGAAAATTTTGGACGAAAACAATATTTCATATAGGTAAGAGAAAGTAAGAATAAGTTAAAACATTTTTAGGTATGTTTTTGGCTGTAACAATGTAAAGGATGAAATATTTGAGAGTAATATTTACAAAAGATAAATAACTATAGTGGAATCTACATTGAGAATGCAGTACATGAACTATTGGGCTGTAGTTTTCCAATGCAAACATTTTTACAAGATATTTTTGTGCTACTACATCTCCACAGGCGACTTAACCTTTTAACCCAATAATCTCTCTTTTGTTAAAACGTTTACTACAATTATGTAAGGATTTCATTATTTTTTTTATCTATTTGTATTATAAATATGCAACTTACATAACAATAAATGGAACAGTATAATTTTTGTATTCGTTATATTTTGAAGATATTAGCTTAATCCCCTATAATTATGTATTTTATTGTAATTAACTATTTCAAACGCTCATTTAATCACTCTTAACGTATTTAATGAATATTATTTACATATTTGAAAGCATTTTTATTGAAAACAATTTTTTTTTAAACTTTTATTTAACTAATTATTCACCCCAAATTTATAAGGATCATTTTCATAATTTTATTTTATTACTATTTGGTTTATTGAAAAATTGTAGATATTCAAGGTTTATTACATTTCTGTTAAGCCATTTTAAGCTTCTTAACTTTGATAAATCCTTTCAATCACTTTTGCACCTCACAAAACTAAAACAGCCAGTAAAGTTTGACAACACTGTATTCCATAAAACCCTGTACTGCATCCTCAATTTGAGATGTGAATAACAAACGTAAAAGTATCACAGATACAGCAGAAGTGAAATAGTAGAAGAAGATAGCGTGAAAGAGCTGAAGCTAGAACCAATAAAAGATGCTATTGATAAAAGACAATTAAACTGGTACGGGCATATAAAGAAATTAATTAGACAGGATTAGTAAAAATATAACTGAAAGCAAAAGTGTACAAGGGAAGAAGTGGGATGCCCAAAACAATTTGGTTACAAAGAATAAGAGATAGAGGCAATGGGATGAGATGGTACGACGTACAAAATTGCTGCTAAACGAATGAAAAAATGATGCTTGAATGTGCATAAGCATTCGCGTAGAAGAAAAAGTACATTCAACTTAGAAAACGTTTAAGGTAATAATCAAATTGGCAAGCTTGAAGATTCGTCTGTATAAATTACTGCTTTATGTGAAATAAAATACATTGCTATCAAAGCGTCTGCTCTGTTTAATCTACAATCACAAAGAATAGCTGGTAATTCAATTTAATATATACAATAAAAGGATTTAAAAATTACTTATTATCAATGTTATAAATGCCCCAAAGTATATAAAACGAGAAGATTTTCTCTATAACGTATTTGGAGTTTTCAAATTTAAGCTTATAAACTTTTAGGGAGCAATAATTTTAACAATACAATTTAAAAAGGAAATTGGGCTTATAGATGTGTATATCTAAATAGCAAAGAGGTTACAAATTTATTACCTTAAGAAAATACTGTGTGTTAAATTGAATATTTGATGTAAGTGGACATGTTTAAAAGTTTCATAAATGACTCG
Organism: Phrixothrix hirtus; assembly: GCA_024586415.1. Lineage (NCBI taxonomy): Eukaryota > Metazoa > Arthropoda > Insecta > Coleoptera > Phengodidae > Phrixothrix > Phrixothrix hirtus. Next base: position 392 of record JAHWXV010214312.1, on the reverse strand, counting down.
TTATTTTCTAGAAGGTTACAACTGTAACAGATGTAATGAAAGGCCCGACAGCAAAAGTAAATTATGTCGGAGAAGTGTCAACAGGTTTTATTTAAGAGGGTTGCTACATGAACTTTATTCTGCTATTCAAAATTGATATGAACATTTTGATTAAAACTGAATGTGGTACAGTTCAAATTTTCTCCATTATATAATTCAATTGTTATACAAGTATCATATGAATGCTTTAAATAATTTATATAGATGAATGACGTAGAATTTGGACTTATTAAACTCATTTAATATTGTAGTTAGTTATATGTTGAATAGATATACAGAGTGTATTTGAAATGGTGTCATATATATATATATATATATATATATATATATATATATATATATATATATATATA
>JAHWXV010214311.1:0-15209 GCA_024586415.1 Phrixothrix hirtus | reverse complement strand
TTCATTCCTGGAATATTAATATAAGAAAAATAACTATTTACTACCGTTTACCCCTAGAAACATTCAAAACGCAATTTTAAATAGTTATATACAGGGCGTATTAAATGTACTTACTAAAATTAATACTAAATAAGTTAAAGACAAAGGTGAGACCATGACAACACTTCATTAATCCAAAACACAATCACTACTTGATATAATTGAAACTAACGACTAGTAATTAGGATTCAAGTCTCAAGATTCAATTTTCGTTGTTGCAAATGTTTATAATCTTTTTGGATGTTATGGCAATACCCCAATTTGTCTTTGAAATCGAATCAGTTTATTTTAAACTAAACATGATGTTGTTCCCACTTTACAAATGTTCATGACGAATTCCTTAGCTTGTTTTAACGTTAAATCTTAATCTCGAAACTTAAGGCATTTCTGGTTAGATTAAAACATTTTCTTAAGCTAAAGTTCATGAATATCTAATCTTTGTTGTGGGCCTTGTAGCAAAACTATAGATTCCGCTATGGAATTTTTAACAATAAACAAAATTGTTGTATCATTTGGTTATTTGAAACATCCTCGCCTAACGGAGGCTGAAATTTGTTATCACGTAAATTCTAATCCCGCTAAATACAACTTCTCGTGTGAAACTAACCCAAATAAATAAAAACCCATCTGTACAGAAAACAGGAAATTACGCATCATTTATGTTATCATATATTCCGTTATAATTCTGTTAATAAATAAAAATAAAATTTATAATTCTTTGGGTAAAAATATTTCTTTCTTGAATAATTTAATAATAATATAGTAATATAGAATTTCGGAAAAATTACAAATATTGAATATAAAGTAGTTACAAAAAAAACGAAAACACTAAGAGCGCATACAAAATAAATACAGTATGAGCTTAAATAGGCAGAGCTCACAAACGTTTGTACGTAAATTTCCTGTTTGTTAACAATTACATTTAAAATAGATGATAATCTATCAGTTCTTACAAATTACAGTAACTGAACTATATATCATGATATTTGTTCTTGTAAATTTAGTATAAAAAAAATAAGTATGTTCTACATTTTAATCTAGGGATATTAAATTTAATTTCTTTCAAGTAAAAATGAGCAATCCAGCTTATCATGAAGTAAACCGTGTTTCCAAGTTTTTAGAAAAATGTAACGATTATAAACAACGCACGGTAAAATAATTTGTATTTTATGATTCGTAATGATAAAGCAGTACTGAAGTAATGTTTAAAATAAGTTCTCTCTTAGATGTGTTTTCTAGATTTTGAGTCACTTAATTAGCGTTTAGTAAATAAATGATTGCAATTTTAAAATTTTAATAACAACTTTCATTGAATTTCAATAATCTAGCTGTTCTAATTGTTAAAAAAGTAAACGATTAATTTAGGGTTTCTTTAACTGGTAAATTAAAGCGGTTTGAATATAAAAGCAAGAAATAAATATAAATTGAATATGAAAAAACGAATTTAAACTACCCATATGTGGTAGGGATGGATAAGTATTGAAAATATTAATTAATTTTATTTTCAATTAAATACAAAATGGTTAGAACTTCACAAATTACTCCTTAAATAAATGCATGTTTATAAAATAGACAATAGTGTAAGCTAGATTCGAGTTATTTCAAAATTATAGTGTCTAAAACGTCATCGTTAGAATTTCTTAATTATATTTCGGCGGCCAAGTCAAAAGAGCAGTCCCCTTGACAAAGCACACGTCATTTTATAACACTACTAGTTAGTTTTTTTCAAAGTGAGAAATTAATCTTTAATAATTAATTAATTTACTCTAATTAAACGTGAACTGGTTGTAGGTTTAGGTAACCAACGTAGCTTTAAGGATTTTGTTCAATTATCCTAGGGATCAAAGACACTTTTAGCAGAATAATAGCTTTACAGTTCTGGCGTTTTAACCTGAAAGGTTGAAACTAAATTGTTACTTATTATTTAAGTTATAGATCTCCACCAGATTGACACGCGTTTCATTAATTAAATAAAAAATTATTAGTACGATATGTAAATTACAATAATTCTTACACACAAATGTTATTTAATGTTACCTACGAAAGAATACAAGACCTTTTTCGAAACTGCCTAAGATGTGGGTCATACAAAATGTAAACAAACCTAGTTCAATGACTGCCCTGCATTTGTGGTAAATTCTAGGTCGTAAAAAAATTTTAACATTTAAAATAAAAATGCTGCAAATTTAGAAACAAATGTTTACTTCTATTGTGAATTTATACGTTTTAACCAAGGCTCACTTACTTTAAAATTGTTTGTATTATTTGGGAATATATAATATGTATTTTGCAAATTTCCTGTTTGTAGTTTTGCAGTTATCTTCGTCTTAGGCCATTAAGAGCCGTCAACGCAAAATTTACGGTATTTCTTTTTTCAAGTAGAAAATGATTTGGCTGATCGTACTACAGGTCCTAGCGCTTCCAACTTGTGGATCGTTTTTAACTCCCATTTAATCTCGGTGTACTCTCGGATTTAGATTTCATTTAATTACGATCGCGTTAATAATCGTTTTATTGATTATATGCAATCTAGGATGTTACTTGGCCTCTTTGACTGTCCGATTTATATTGCGAAATTAACTTTGATCTTTCTGCTAGATTTTAGCGGCGCGTGTGTACTTTTAAGCCCGTACTTCGGAAAGACGAATTTTCGCGTTTTGAGCATTTTGTAAATTTTTTAGTTCCCTTTCCTGGTTTCGTTGGTGAATCAGGTATCTGCATTTCACACTGATGTCGGTTTGTGTCAACTTAAAACCGTTGGAAATCCGTTAATTCTAACCTTGTACAATTTTTTATACCTCGCTAGAAGTCGTTAGTAATTTATTGTATGGTGGCTCTTGAGGTTCTTTTATATTTTTATGATTTTAAAACTCTTCTTAAATAAAATTCTTTATTTGCAAATTCGGCATGGCACATCCGCACATTAGTTTATTCCAATTAATTTGAAATTTTTATGCTTGTTTTGCGCACGTAACTTTCTCATTTGCTTAAAGATTATTATTTTCCAAGCTATCCTTTTTTTTATCAGTTAGGAAACTGTTTAGGTTTCGTTTAAAATATAGTTATATACTATTAATACACAATTTTTAGTAAAATGAAACAAGTGTAAATTTATTTAATTTTTCTATTGTTGAATTTTTACGTGATTTGGATTAATCCACAAGGAATTCAGCAACACCATGTATATTTAAATTGGAAATTTAAAAGCTTATTGGTCATATATTTTTTAAATGTTCAGTTTAAACATATCACACTAATATAAATGTTTTTGATGTCCTTTTAATGAATGTATTGCGTTGAAAATGATCTAATAGATCGGAAGGTTGGTTCATATAGTAACTTCGATGTCAACTTTTAATGTTTATATGAATAAACAGAATGGGCACCGACTGATTTGCCTACTAACCGATGCTTTTGAATCGTCACTATAGTATGTAATATTAAATTTAGTAATCGACATGTATTTAAAATTTTATAAAACTATAGTAGAAAAGCATGTAGCTCTAATAAAAAAAAAGAGTCGTGATTGCAATGGTTTAATTGACTTGTTACGAATTAGGTGGTTAATCGAGCGGTTTTATTTATGTTGAGTTAGAGGTCATCGGTCATGCAAACTTCATTATTTAAGTAGCACATTCTTGAGGCTTGAGAATCGTAACAACAAACACGTTGTTTGTTTTTTATCTATTAAGGATTTTTGTTAAGTACGAGATTTTGGTATGTCTCGAACGTATATTAATGTTAATATAAAATAATTTATTAAAATAGAATAAAAATGATAACACATACACATAACATATAACAAAATGAAAATGCAATAATTGAATAAATGTAAAATAGAATTAAAAGTTATTTAATTTCGTTTTGATGCTATCAATTTACAAAAGCAGATTTCAAATATTTACAATAAAAATGTTTGTTAATACTTTGTCTACTCTAAATACCAAAGAAGAATTAAAATAGCTTGGTCTAATATACGTTTCTTTCGGTTTCTATCTGGTTTGAATGAAAGGATTTATAAATGAATAATGGAAACTATGTACCTTTGTTTAGCCAAAAATAATGGAATTCATCTCAAAAACTTTTAAATTATCGAGCCGCGTTAGCACTCCCTGATACAAACAAATTAATTTAAAATCGAGAACTAACCTTTCTGTATTTTGCAGCGAAGTTTTCTCTAATGTGATGGATTCTACACTTTTTATTATTTCACAAGCTGTGTTATTATAATTATTTACTGAATTAGAGTGAACCTAAGCCCCTCACGGGCGGTCGGTAGTGTAACAATCTAGCGGTTAATTGTGCCTTCTCTAATTTATTTCGTAACGATGACGTTCCACTGGGCGTTTGACTGATTGAACTAGGTTATTGTATATTTGCATTGTAACGTCGCGTTGTCTCATCGGTTCTCGGTGATCAGGAAAAGATGCTGATTTTATGTTATTCTCGGTTTATATAGCTTTTCTACAGCCTGTTTATACAATACGCCTGCTTACTTTTTGAATTTAAATCAATGAGTTTAAATCTGGTTTTCGGTTAGTTAATTCTCACGAACTATACTAATTGGCATTAAATCTTAATTTAAGTATATTTATGGCAAATTTGATAAATTTCCTTACATATTTTAAATCTTCTTTCTATTGAGATGGCCATGTATTTGTTTTGACCTTTCTTTTGTTGTAGCAAATCTGCTGTTTTGTATAATTTTAACGACCTAGCGTAAAGGGATTGAAAACTGACTAATTTATATGAACGTTAATTCACATTATTTATGTTTAAGGATTTTATATATACAATTTTATTGGTTCTTAGGCATTTTGGCGTGAATTAATAATTTTTTTAATAAACGCATCAACAATATCTGTTTAAATTAAATTTTTTAAGATAATTGAAATTATTCTACAGTTATCACCAATGTTATTATGATTTATTCTAAAGTATAAAATAAAAACAAATTCCTCGTAATATATATTAGATCACTCAACACGAATTGCTACCGAAGAATAGGTAGATAAGTATTTAAATGTAGATGGTTCTATACAAATCCTTGACCTATGGCATAGATGCTTTTCAGATTTGATAAAAATGTGAAAGCATGTCATAAAATAAAGTATGTAAACAACATTTAACAGGAAATAATTTGCATTTAAAAGGACGTACCAATTATCAGTTATCGACTATGTTGTTAAATCTAAAGACGTTTATTTTCGCTATTTCTGAACTCTCGTTATAAATTACCATAAGAAAGGATGACACGTATTTTACATATACCTTGCATAATAAAGTTTTACTTGTGTATATTTCTAAATTCGTTGAAAACCGCTTAAAAATGAATGTTGTATCATTTTGTAATTTAATTTGAATTTTATTGAACATAGCTGATATTAAAATTTTAAGGCAACTAACCTTCAATAATGCAGTAAACTGTTTCATAATGACACCAAAGCAATGTAATAAAATAAGTAATGAATATTTTCCTTCAATTGCATTTTAAATGATACGGAAACATGAATGACATGCAAATAAAGATATGTGAGTAATAACAATGCTTGTTAATTAACTCATTTCTTTAATTAGATAGAATCAAAACTATTATTTACAATACAAAAATGTTTTCGTTGGCATGGTACTGATTAACGAATTTTTAAATTATTTTATATCCGACATATTACAATATTGTTGCTAATTTAATAACATATTAAATAAATGGACTGTATTAATTAGTAAATATATTATTAAACAAAATAGACGAATCGAACTATTTAAATTTATTTTAAATTATCTTAACATCTATGAAGTATAAATTCAACTGACTAAGCATCTACCTACTAAACACACGTTTGCAAGGAAGGTCGTGGGTATTGTTGCGGTACTAGTTCACAGAAACAAGCTATGGATATTTCCATTTAGCTAAAATAAAATTTCCACTTCTCGGTATTAACAATAGACCTGAGATTAAATAATTGTAAATGCTTGGTGGTGAATTATTTTTCCACACAAGTGCAGCTAGATTTTAAGTTCTAACATACACCCTGCTTGAAAAGTTTAATTTTCAATGTACACTAACTCATAAAATTTCACTATTTAATAACATATTTATTAGCGATAAATAAATTATTAAAATAAATCAACTAAACCTTCAGTATCCATGTTATCGTTATTCTTGCTTCTTAATATGCCGAGAAAAGTTGCTCATCGGTAGCGGACAGATGCTGGAGAATCCTCTATGTACAATTGCAGTTGAAGTCTTGATAGTTGCAACTCCGTTTATGTTATTTCCAGGATGTACTTCAAGATGTGTTCAAGTTTTCACTTAAAAAGTGGAAAATTTGATATCTTTAAAAGAACCATCATTTCAGGTTGACAATCACCCTTTGGCTGACATCATTTCAACCATTGTTGACCAAAACTGTTTATTCAATTGTTGGACTTTTTGAAATCGAGATCGATGTGATTCCTTTATATTTAAACATTTGGTTCGGGAACAGACACCAATAAGCAGGAAAGTGGGAATGGAGATCATTGGAATCTGCAGAAAGAGGAGAAAGCGAACGAGAGTTCAGAATGGTTTCAATGCGTATCAACAATAAATACATTTCCTCAAAGGTTAATTATGCGTTAACTGCAACCCGCTTCAAGTGATATTTGGTTGATTCGCTCCAATGAGGAGTGTAAGAAGGAATAAAATTCCAATTAATCCCTTAAGACTAAGAGACTCTAAAATGCTCTTACCTTTATCTTAAAGAGAACGTCCTAACTGTTCAGATTTAGCTCCGACAAAATATTTCCCATTATCAGAATAGATGTTCACCTGTCAGGTCAAGGTCAGTCACCAATTCAATACGTAAAGCATTTGCTAAAAAACATACAAGGTAAATATAAGTTTTGAGTAGCTTTTTGTCTAGGTCCTTCATAGTCAACTCCGGCATCTCCAAAGGGTGTTGAAGTTGTTGAAGTATGAACACCAGCACTTGGTAGATTTGGCATGACAGGTTTAAGCGATTTTGGCGAAGCTGCTATTGGCCAAAATCGCTCACAAATAGAAGAAAGCAATAACTGGGGCCTAGCATAGGATAATCTGAGATGCTCTTTTGCAAATAATAATTTTATGAACTTGTTCTCAGATGATAGTAATATGGGGTGCCTTTTTTACAGTTGTAATTCAAATTTACAAGTCCTCCTCCTACATGGATAACGCTTAATGAAACAATGAACGGAATTAAAGTTTTGTATTTGAGATGTTGTCGGTTGTTGACAAACTGCTTTAATTCTTCGGCAAAGGATTCAACTTGCGATAGTTTTAATAAACAAGTAAGGGAATTTCTCAATTCATTAGATAATAGAGTACCCAGTTGCCTTTCATTGCAAAATTTTAGACAATTATGTTTAAACCAAAATAATTTGTTGTAACGCGCTGTAAACCTGTCAAGTTAGAGAATTTGATTTAAAATGGAACATATTTAAAAGCTGTTAAGCCATTAGTTAAACAATTTCCAGAAGGCAACAATTGTTTGTCACCTTGCAGAAATTGTGAACCGTGCAACCAAAGATTTAATGTCAATAACGGTGTAAGGGAAACGCTCTTAGATAAAAGATCGGCGGAATTGGAGTTCGTAGAAATGCACCTCCAAGCGACATACTGCGTTTCTTCCTGCATCTCTATAATTCTATTACATACGAAGTGCAGTTTTGAACCACCCTAACATTATTGTGGAACCACACCGGAAGATGCTGCTATCAATAGACAATTCCAAATATTTGTTTACTTTTTGTGTGTATCTTGCTGAAAAAACCTTAGTCTTAGCATATAGTAAGTTCATAGACATGTACTTCTTTGAGTCAACAGACAAAACGTATACATATCCTTCATAAGCTTTGTTAGATGCATCTACAAACCCATGTGATTCGATTCGTTTATAATCCCGACAAAAAATTAATTTATGTATTTTTAGATTGGGCTAAGAAACCCCAGAGGATCAAAGATTTGACAAATTTCGATTACCATCTGCGCTAATGGTTGTGAAATGGAAAAAATAAAACGGCCTCCTTTGCATGCCCAATAAAAGCCAAGGGTTTTAGTATGCTCTCGTATGCCAAGGTTTATCATATATGGATAAATATTAGATTTGGCAAGATTCCTGGGACGTTCGAAGTTCACTTGTGAAGTTTGAAATAACCGGATGCTAGAATTTGCGATAATGTATTAACAATTTATTTGACATCATCAAAAATATCAGCATTTGAAAGCAAATCAGCGTAAAAATATTCCTTGATGATTTTGGAAATATCGGGAACGGATTTTTGTTTTTGTTTTCAATTTCTAGTTGATAAAGATAACATATTGCTAAAAAAGAAGCTGATGCTGTACAATACGTAAAGATATTTAATTCATAAACGTTAATTTGTTCATCAGCATTAAATATCCACAGAAGTCTCGGAAGAGGGCGCTTGCGTGGGATTAATTAAATCCTGTTAATACATTTTATTTATATCGGACAAAGGGCGTATAAAGTTTTACGAAATCTATTGGATAGTACTTCCTAGTAGTAGTAAATCATTTAATGAATAACAAGCTGACGTAACTGCTAAGTCATTGGAGATAATTTGCAACTTTGTTGTTAGACTTTCTTCCTTTAACACACTGTGCTGAGGATCCATGATATACCTAGATTTTGAACTGTGTCCTTGAAAGGAATTGAAAATATAAATCTTCCAAATGGGTCACATTTGGTATTTTCCAAAAAATGCGTCTCAGACAACGTTTCCACAAAGGACAAAAACTTGGAAGAGGAAACTTGTTCTAGTTCCCAAAATCGACTTAGTATGACTTAACTTACAATCAACCTTAACAGAGGATTTTGTAGATATGAATCCAGTAACTATTCAACCGTGTGTTCTTTAATATAAGTCCATCTTTATTTAGACAAATTAGTCCCTTACGTGATAAGTGCCAGAAACGATCTGCTCTGACTAAAATATCTATCCTTTCTGGTTTATAAAACAAAGGAGCGGCCGATGTAACAGTTTCAGGAATATTTAAGTTTTCATGGTGCGCCAAAAAAAGCTGGCAAAGCATTAGTAATTATAGGAACAATTGGACACCACAAACTAAATGTGAAAGAACTATCGTGGACACGTATTTCTACTATACATTTCTTTTTAACTTTCGAAGGTACTTGACCAATACCAAGAACCATTGTGTCAACGTTGTAAGTTTTTAATATTTGCCTTTCACAAAATTGTGGGGTGATGCAATTATATTGTGGTCCAGGATCACAAAGGATTCTAGTAGTGAGAATATTTCCTCTACAATCAATCGCCCTGATGGGTGCAGTTGCTAAGTAATACTGTAAATTTCCTGAGGAAGAAGCAGACAACGTATGTACTGATTGAAGATTAACATCTGTTTCGGCTAAAGAAGTTGCATGAGATAGTTTCTCATGAAGTAAAATATTATGATCGCCATCACATTTCTGATATTTGACATAACGACATTTATTAAGGTCAAGACCATTAATAATTTGAATTCTTTCACCTTGATACCCTTTTCTCTATTGGTAATTTAGTAAATCCCTTACACGACCAAATGGTACGTGAATTTTTACAAACTAAACAAACAAACTAAAAAATGATTTTAAAGATGATTTGTTGAACCTGTCTGAATTACTGCTTCTGTGGATTCGACTGTCTCAAGTAAATTGATCCTATTTTTTAGAAATTGTTTTAAATCTTCAAACGAAAGAAAACTACTCCCATTTACGGGATGTCGTCGGATTTAATTTATCTGTTATTAAATAAATGATTAAACTTTCCCCAAAGATGTTTTATAAATTGACGGAGTTCGAAGCGAACACTTAATGCGTGTAGTTGTGTTTTAGTGATCTTTTGTGAATTACCAGCTGCCATAGCTTAAACCCCTTTTCCACAGCAGACGTGGGTCGGTTACAGTATCACAAAATATCAAGTGTACTGTGAGCAAAATTGATCATCGCAGTATGCTTCAAACCACTTACAAGAAGCTGAAAACGACTGAATAATCACTTGTTTGTCAACAGCTCAAAAAATCCGGCTTGTACATTGTATAGAGCAAGAGAAAGACGGTTTATGGTAACAAGCAGAGAGGGATGCAATCCAGCTCATGAACGATACAACAGAATATTCCTCTGAGGAGTAAACCGCTACCGTATCCGATGTTACCAGCGAAACCCAATTCGAACCGCGCAAGGAAACAGAGCAAGAACACCAGCCAAAACAAAGAAAAAACTTCAATAAAATCATAATTACAAATAGATAACGATCACTGCAACAATTAGACTCAGAAAAATAAAAACAAAGAGCTATATTAGATACAGCCGAGACAGAGCAAGGCAATAAATCGACGCCACAAAGGAAAATGAAAAAAGCCCACCAGTTATCCAAAGCATACTGACATGTCTTTTAGAACAAGCAAAAAAATCAATATAGCAGTAATCAAAGCAGAAAACGCATCAAACGGTATCTCGATACAGCCTACACCGTAGGGCGGCCACCAAAGTATCGTTAGAATCCTACAACAGGCTAAAAATCCATACCAGTTCAGCTCCGCTAAGCGCTTTCGAGTGGTCATCCGGGGCATAGACAAGCATGCCCGGAAGAGGAAATAAAAACTGATTTAGACGAAGAGGAGCTCCTTGTTATTTCTGTACGAAGAATGTATAAACGCGTTATAGCAAAATTCCTATGCCTCTCGTTTATGTTCAACTAAATAAAAAGGAAAACGCCGAGCACACAAAATTTTCAAAATCAGTGAAGTACTATCACTCGCAATAATAGTTCAGCTACTTTCACAGAAAAACTCAATAATACAATTCTGTCGGTGCCAAAATTACGGGAACTCGAGAACATCCTGTCACGTAATCCCCCAGGAGTCGCCGTCAGCTCCGTAGAGTTGCGGCTGCTTATATAGCCACTGGGTAGCTATTTATGTTGAAAGCAGTGCCTCCTCGCGTCCAACACCAATGTCGGCACTCGCCAGCTAGGGGCTTACACTGAGATACTTATTTCAGCGTAGAGCATATCGAAAGGTCTCCTCTTCGAAATAGTCGGGCTCTGGAGATCTCTGCAGCCCTGCATGAATCGTCAGAAGACTTTGGATCACAGGGGATGTCTAAATCCTCTATCGGACATTGTCTTCCGGCCTGAGCAGCGTTTTAGCGTCTGCCATCTTCCTCTCATAAATCACCTGCCACCTTTCACAACTCGAACTGGATTTTACAATGCGAGCGCCTGGTGATCCCAAATACCGCTATGGGTACCAAGCAGAGGTCTGGCCAACGATTTTGCCACTCATTCGGCACCTGATTTACTAGCTCCTACCAGGACCACCGCTCTCACTTCTTGTTTCTACCAGCATGGTACATTGGCTGGCTTCGACAAGTCGACCCGAGCACGTAGCCCTGAATAGGTCACTTCAGGCGTCAACCTACTACACCTTCGGATTACCGTTGGAGGACGTGATGTGGTCCAGTTGAGAGGTTTGAGGATAAAGGCCAGTGCCCATAAGAGTACCCAAGTTCGGCGAGCTTATCAGAGAGTCCCTTGTCTCGCATTGACGACCTCCAAGATTAGGAGTAAGCGGGATCGCCACGTTTGCCCCCCCCCCTCCTGCGGAACATCTTACCAAACAGTATGTAAAATACAGAATCACACCTACAAAATGCACGAATGGGGTGATCGTCCCGCAAATTACAGGAAGTAAAAAAGGACAGGCTACCGACAAAATATACGCTGAAATAACATCAAAATACCAAGAAGACATGAACACCGATAAGTCCGCCATCAGGCAAAGAGCCGAAGCGCAACCACAGACTAAAAAGAGATTACAACTCTTTCATGGCAAACGATATCCTAACATGTCAGGGAGATTGCACACAGCGAAGTTAATAAGTCTAGCAAAAAAGCTCCTAAAGCAAATTTCAAATTCAAGTAACGGCGTAGAAGTTGTAGTCCCAATTTCGAGCAACTCAACAAAAATAACCCAACTACTAGCAAGCCTGCAAATTTAAATTGCACGAAACGAAAAGAACCTGAACGCATTATGTCAACTGTAAGCCTCCTGTCATTAAAAGGCATCTCCACGGATCTTATAATTAGGAGGAAGGTTAAATAATGAGATAGTCCAGCATCAATTAAATCAAAGTCAAAGTTAAAAGTTTTCTACAGGACGCAAATGTTTAGAAACAATATCCAACAAATTACGAATTTTTGCAGAGGATACCTTTTTATTGAATCTCAAGTCGAAGGACATTTTATATCCTTGTGATTAAGTACGCATTTATTATTGAACCTTTCACAGAGCGTTTTCCATGTTAATAGGAAGTAAATTCTATCAATTTAATAGTTTGAGCAGCCAAACCCGTTGAAGAAGATCTAATATAATGATACTTCTGCATGAATTAAAATTTGTAATGAATCTCTAAATTCTAACGAATCGTCACTATTTCCATGGACTGTACTTAGATGCGACACAAATATAACGGGACTGTTCCCATAAATTAATGTACGTACATAATCAGTTACCCGCGATGTTATGACCTTCAAATTAGTTCCATTCAGAATTCACATACTTCTGCATGCGTTGCTACCATTACTGGTAATATTTTTGGGACTTTATTTTTGGAGGCCTCCTCAAAAACGCCTCCGTTTTTGCCTGAACATCTTTAACTGAGGAAAAATAGGTTCCCTTAATGTAAGACATAATTTTAGGAAATAAAAAAAGTCACGGGGTGAATAAGGTAGATACTTCATCATAGTAATGTTTTTGCTGGCCAGAAACTGCTTCACACATATGGCCTTGTGAGAAGGTGCAACAACCATTCATCACTCCACAACTGTGGCATTTTTGTCCTAATCCTTTTACGATGTCTTTTCAGTACTTCCATATAGTAGTGCTCATTAGCTGTTTGGCCACTGGGATCCCACTCAATCATTACAATTCCTCTAATGTCGAAAAATACAAGCAGCATTGCCTTGAAGTTGGACTTTGACATACGAATTGTTTTTGGTCTGTATCGACTAACGACTACTTTCAGGGTCGAAGGTAAAAATCCATGTTTTGTCACAAAATATTTGCCTCATATATGATGCGTTTTAGAGTGTCCGCACACAAGTCTTTCCGGCACAGTTTTTGGTCTTTGGACAGAACTTTTAAAACAAATTTTGCACACACTTTCCTCATGTTCAATTCCTCAGTTAAAATGCTTCGAACCGCTTCCCTATCCAAGTTAATCACCTCAACCACTGCACAAACACTCAAATGTCGGTCATCTAGGATCATATCACAAACTTTGGCAATGTTTCGGTCAGTAATCGAAGATCGTTCATTATCTTTCACACTGTCCCTTCCCTGCGAAAACCGTTTGTTATCCAAACACACGTGTCCTAGACAAAGTATCATCCCTATAAGCCTCTGTTAACATTTGGAAAGTTTCTATGACCGATTTCTTAAATTTCACAAGAAATTTAATGTTGATTCTTTGTTCGCTTTTCACACTAGACATTTTATTGGCAGAACGCAGTGTTCACTGTTGATGTAATACTTCCAACTGTTACGACCGGTCGAGTCCAAACTAGCAGTGCGGATGGTGGGAGGGACGTGGCATGTTGTCACCAAAACGGTTGTTGCCAACTGTGCTTTTTTTTCAAGTATGCACTCAATCCCGTTTTTTTGGGTCACACTTTCTTGAATTTAGTTAACCAAAGAAGTTTGACAAACGCCGCACAAACTTTCATTTTCAGTGGAATTACCGAGTAAGGACATCTTGAAACTTTCAGATTTTATTCTAGTAGATTTGCCATAATGCTTTTAGTTATAGTTATTATTTCATGGAAATTTTTCACACATTTCATAAAGTTCATTTAACACCGGCAAAGTTGCATGGATACGTTGTTGCAATTCACGTAGTGTTTATCATTCACATTTTCTCCAGAGGAGATACAAAATTATAATTTATTTACAGAAGATTGAAACCATGTCAATTTAGACATTTGCGTTTAGTTATTAAGAAATTCATGATTGACAAATGCAATAAAATGATTTAGTAAATACATTTGAAAACATTGATTTAATATTATCCTAAATACAATAAATATGCATCAATTTGTAGGAAAATATAATAACAATCAGGTAAATAGTTGCGTAATAGTAAATATCAAATGTTAAAGGTCCTAAATTTACAACAATAACGTACTAACTTCAAGTTGATGAAATAATTAACGACCACAAGAATAAAATTAATCAAGCAATTGCTTAACCTTTACCCAGTGACGTGGCGCCCCACAGATCTCAGCTAACTTTGTATTTCTCGCCATTGTTAACATTGGTAACGGATAAAACGTTCGTTCGCCATCTACACCTAATCTAAAGTTAGCCATTTCAGTGCAACTTTTATTTGTTAGTTGGGGTCAGATGGGTACCACGTCACCTTATGTATTGGTAATTTGTAATTAATTAGAATGGCTGATACATCAAGAAACATGCGTTTTGGTGCCGATAATTTTGAGGAATCTTTAAGAACAGATTTAAGCGAAATGTACGAAACAAAGACAACATTCTTTTACGTTTACCAAGTCTGCAAATTTGGAAATGCCTGTTTACAGAAAAAGTAGCAAATGTACAGGGGCAAATGAGGTTATTCTTCAAACAAATAAAAAATTGCAAACTGTGAGAGTTAATTACAAACGGAAAGGTAAATCTGAATTGACAAACTTAGATTTTTGGGAGTTTTATACTACAGCTCTGTTTTTGAAATTAATCATGAAGATTTTGATTCGCTTTTTTCAACTGGTGATACTGGATGGGAAATATTCAAATATGTCATGTCACTTAACCATTTTAGCATGTTTATGTTTTGACAGCGCTAACGATAGGGTAGCCGCAATATCTTGGTTTGTGAAAAATTCTGAGAACTCATGCTGTATTGGTGAATTAGCTTGTCTTGATGAAATGTTAATAGGTTTTACACGACACTGCAAGCTTTGCATCAAAGTGATGATATTATGCGATGCACGAACAAACTCATTTTATAAGTATACACACACACACACACACACACACACACACACACACACACACACACACACACACACACACACACACAAGCACACGCGTGCGCGCGCCTTGCAGCTTCCAC
>JAHWXV010214302.1:0-15531 GCA_024586415.1 Phrixothrix hirtus | reverse complement strand
TAAATTTTAATTAATTTACAAAAGAAATTGATGGTAGTTATTAATTGAATTTCCCTAACTTGATAAATAAATGTACTAAAAACACAGCGGAGCTGACAAAGCATTTGATTGTGCTTGCATCCTGTAATTTTGTAATGTTGTATATTGGTTTTGAAATAAATGGGCTGTAATGCCATCAGAGGATAAGACCCAAAACCGCCGAATCATACAGCAGTTTTGGCAAAATCTCCTATCCTTTGCGTTCTTTATTCTCTATCATTTTACAATTTATCCAACCATATTCAACCACCACTTTCTAAGTTTACCCCTACCTAGTTTTCCATTCGTATCTGTCTCATATATTCTCTTTGTTAAGCGTTCATTACTCATACGTTTCACATGTCCAAACCATCTTAACGCACTTCTTTTGTACAGTTCAGGCAGTGTCTCCTTCACCTGGCACGTATTCATCACCCAATCATTCCTTACCCTGTCACATCTCGTTTTGCCACATCTAGCTCTTAGGTACCTCATACTTAAGGCGTTTATTTTACACATATCCTTCTTCTGACATACCCAAGCCTCACTACCATATAAAACAGTTGGAACAAATACACTATTGTACACAGCCTTCTTTGCTTCCAAACTTAACTGCTCATTCTTGGTTACCGACCACATGCTGCCAACTATATTCCTGCCTGCATTCACTCTGTTTTCAATTTCACTATCTATTCGCTCATCATTTGCAAACATTCTGCCAAGGTAAGCAAACTAATCCACTTGTTGAATTATCTCGCTACCCAGTTTCAGCTGACATATTTCCTTTTCATCATTCCTGTTGAAACTCATTACCTTTGCTTTACCACTATTTACTTTCAGAAGCATTCTTTCACTCACTTCTGTAAATTTATTCAACATGAGTTGCATTGGGATCATGCTTTTAGCTACTAGTACTGAATCATCTGCATACATCAACACACAATGTTAATATAACGCTGAAATTCAGTTGCGATGTATATTCGAAGCATGTATAGTTATTCTTCTTCAGTTAAGATTTTCATGGTAAGTAATGTTTTAAAATTTTAAATTAATGTTAATCCATGCCATAATATTTCTATATTTAAATATGCATTAAATTTGGCAAGACCTAACTAAGCGTTAGAAAAATAGTCGATTAAGATACTGTTGGCATCGGTAATTTTCCATCTATAATTAATTATAAACTAATAGCGTTTCTGAAGTATTGCACTACACCAGTGCAGCGCACATGAAACCCTTCCTGTTACAAAAAGTATAATATTTTGCAGTTTTCCTATATTTTATACTATTTCTTATAAATAGAAAGAAGCTAATATGGACCACACTAGTGCAGTGTATATAAATCGAGAGTGTTATAATAAATACACATACAATTACCTCTAGTAATCCTTGTACTTTCCCAGCAACGTCAATTTTCAAAATTCAATATCATCAATATAATTAATCTGATTTCATTTCTTGAGAATACGAAAAGATACCAGTCCTAATTGTTATATTTTTTAAACAATTTACGTTTGATTCTCTACGACCTTAGATATAAGGCACTTCGAATTGAATGTAAATCAACTCAAATATTGTTATAAATCGCTTTTGTTAGCAATAAACATTGGATGGGTAACTTTCATAATTATTAACGGTTTCAATTTTGGTTAGAATCAAACTTTAGGTTTCCATATTTAATCATTACTGAGAATTATTGTTATAGAGGTCATCAGGTTTTTACATTTTTGTTTCAATTATTAAGAGTTATTAAATTAGACAGTGACGAAATAATTAAGCATTAAATACTGGTTATTTCTTGCTGTAGCAACTAGTTATTGGCAACCAACTCACATGCGTAAAACCCATTTCTTACTGCTTTTATGGTTTTTTAGGTTTATTTAAACTAACGCACACAGCTTATACCTGTTGTACGTTCTTGTTGGCCGTTTAAATCAAGCGTTAACACAACAACCGTACTAGAACACCGTAATGTATACTTATTTATTTGCTTGACTTGTATTTATTATTACTTTAAATTTGTCTAAATTGTTAGTTATTGTGTAAAAGATATTTAAGATCATCGGCGATTATTGTATTTTTCAATATACGCATTATTGTTATTTACTTGAGTTTATCACTTGTGTTTGCTGTGCAAGGCAAATAAAATTGATTAGTACGTCCTACCTGCCAAATCTCAACTATTTTGATTTATTTTTAAGCCGTGACTGATTTTTAGAATTTTTCTGGCATTCTCTAGCTACGGTTTATCAAATAAATTATTCTTAGAACCCTATCTTGAAAAAAATAGCAGCTATTCATTATTAGAAGTAATAATATGAAATATTTTACAATTGATCAGCGAAAATCAGTTGCACGTTTTAAGAACAAGCGCAGTACCTTTTTATAAAATAATAACTTACATATGTATGTACCGTTACATTAAATGTAAAGCGTATGAAGGGTTTTGGAAAAGATAATAGTTAATATTTTTTGTTAAATAGCATTACACAATACGTATTTGTTTTGAAATACATGATGATACTTAATCAATTATTTTCTGAACTTTTCCTATTTTACTATTTTAAAGTTACTTACTCTTTGTGAATTTATATTTACGCTTCTGAAATTTAAGTTCCCTTTCTGTAATTAATTTTACTTTATTCCGTTTTTCTAAAATGCAAGATTTTCTAAATAGAATTTACATTCTTTAAATTTAAATTTAAAATTTTCTGCAAATAAATGTAGTTTTTCTGAAACTGGAGATCATATATTAGTAAATTGTAGGTGTAGTAGAAGTAATTAAATACTGTAACTTTGAATAAGTAAAAGATGTGTCCAGATCTGTCGAGAGTAGGTATGCGCATTACACCTATATTTAAACTTTGGATAATAAATTTATTTTAATTAATCTAAATAACTGAGTTCCCGAATTGTCAACGAATTTTTTTGTTGCGTAATGTAACAGTTTTATTTTTATATGATTTGCAGACAATTTTGCAAAAGAAACTTGTATAGTATTTAAAAATCTTATGTATCGCATATGATAAGACCAACACTTTTATTGAATATATACAGACTTATGTTCTACAAAATTATATTTATGACAAAGGTGGATATAAAAGAACATCATCAGTCACAAAAGCTGGTACTTATTTATATTTTAGATTATATATTTTATTCTAAATACTGACAATTTTTTCCATAATTAATGTATCAGTAAAATTATTTGCTTTTATTTAAACATTTCTAAAAAGAATTGGACGAGAAATAAAAATATTCATTGGTAAGCACCTGAAATATAACCACAAGACCTAATTATAAATGGTTACTGCAATACTACCATTAATATACAATTATTTATCCACGTGAATATAGTAATATTATACTGTTTATGCGTTATTGGAAATATTTGTTAACCATGTCGTTACAGTGACATTAATACAAGTTTACGTAAAGTTTGCTATAAAGTAACTTGAATAAGTACTATTTCCGAACACAAGTCACAACAATGTAACTAAGAAGGAACATAAGCGTAACTAATGAGTGATAGATGGGCAGTGTTATAGTAATTCGCAAGTATTCAGAGAATAACCGTAACGTTTCTATAACCAGATTTTTTAAACGTAATTCAAAAAGTAACTCTATAGTTACAAAATCTGGAACACTTTTAACCAAAAGTTAACTTATAGTAACCTACTTCTTAACAATTTATTTACGTCATTTACTGTTTATAGTTACTATATTATTAAGAAATTACTTAGATATGTCAATTTACACAATGAAATTCATATTATTTTTGTTCGTTTATGTGCACTTTTGGCACTTTTCTTCAAAAACATTATATATGAAGTTGATAGGGAGGGATGTTACAAATGCATTTATGCCACTCTATCCTATTAATTATGTTTTCGATTGTACCCTCGAAGGGAAAATTCAAGTACTAAAGCACTTAGATCTGTTTTACTAAATTAAATTTTAAGCATAGAACTTATATCATGTTTCACAGAAAAGATAACCTTGTCTCATATTAACATAAACTTGTATCACTTTATACCACTTTACACCAACAACCGCCAATTATTTTAATTAATTCTTCAGGTAGGTTTTGATATTTGATCAGTGGTCATTTAACAAATACAAACATAAAAAGGGTCATTTATTGAAAAATTATAATATTAGAATGAATTAACATAACATTAGTTTTAATAAATCAATTTTAACAATACTAATTGAATTGCCCAAAATTTTAGTTAAATCATATTTACATTGAATAAAAATCTAAATAACCGGCTTAAAAATTGGACACAACACTGTATTATGAATAAAATTACCTTTTAAATGAGGTTACACAACTTGTGAGCTTTGCCCTCCTTTATCGTCACTATCCAGAGCAAAGAAAGGTTATTTACTGCACAAAATGGCTTTTAAAATAGTAACTGACCTATACGAAGATTCCTGTTAAAAATCACAAACAAAAATTCAAGGAAATTTATGCTAGACTTTACCGTTGTGGTCAAGGGTAAAGAGCGGTATGTTATACAGAAGGGGGCAAAATCAGACATTCTACAGTTATTATACCTTAATATGGAAGAATCATACCACTGCTCATTTTCTCTTTCCAACAAACTTTATTAAAAAAAAAAAATATTTTTGGGCAATTAAATTTTGTAGATAGTTTCGTGATAGCGGGTAGATAATTGAACCGACCCTGGATTTAATTCTAATTGCTACAATAACACAACCTGATATTATTGTTGTAAACTAATGTTACAATAAATTCAACAAAAATAATATTGCGTAGTTCGACCTTCTTCAGCATCACAACACTCTCACATTTGAATATTTTTTGGTCAGCATTTTCCAATTGACATTGTACAGTGTGTCCAGATTTATAAGATATTGCGGTACATCTCCGTTATTTTTAAAGTCATCGGGATGCGGTTTTCGCGATGCTGTTACTTTTTAATGAAACGAAAGATTCGGTAATCAGATCTTTCACAACCACCTTTGTTTTTGAGATACAAGGCGAAATTGAAAATTTGCACGTTTTGAGGATACCTCGTATTTCAGCAACCGTTAATGATATTGAAAAGTAAAAAACTGCAGCTTATAGAAATTTTAACGCAATTCAATTCCGTCCTTAGTTTTTTCTAAAATCAATAGTATTCGATATATCGACTAAACTTCTGTTTTTATATGGGACACCCTATATGTTTCTAGCTGTATCCAGTTTGGGCTTTTCAAAAATATATAATACTCTGTAGTTATTATCGAAATTAAAGTAAAAAATTACAATTTTCGGAAATTTAACCAATTTTATTTAAGTAGGCCTTGAAAAACAACCATCGAATATGATGTCAAAATTTTCTCTATTATAGATAAGTATAGATTATTGTTAGTGTCGGAGGCAGTAAATTTTCTCCTTTACAATGGCTGCAAATTAAGTTTTTGAAAACTTAGAAAAATATGACGTTATCCTCTTTCATTCAGTGCAACGAGAATGAAGTTGGAGCTTTGGAATTATATTTGCACAGGTATTTCTTTTCTAAAGAGTTAATGATTAGTTAGTATAAGAAATAATACCTAATTTTAGGTTTCCTGTGAGAAGACAACCGAGCAAACTCATATTTAGTAGAAATAAGTCGAATTTAGTAAATTATGGATCTTTTACTAAACCTCGGCCGCAGCCTTATATAAAAAAATATTAATGAAATTAACGAGATAAATGTTTTGGCAAACGTTGAGACTAACTATACAAACTCGTGCAGAAAAATTGTAGCTGCTGTTAGTGTAGCAAAATCTTGGGTACAAAAAATACTACAGAAACGTTAACATAAGCCGTATGAATTTAAGTTAGTTCACAATTTTCATCCTGGAGATGCCGTAAGAAGAACGAATTATTGTAATTGGATTCTGAAAAAGACAAATTGTCACAAGACGAAATCAAAATAACACATGTGGCAGAATCACATGTGTTTAGCAACGGCCGGCAAAGCTACAGGGGAGCGAGGCGTAGTTTTTCAGTACTTCGAAGCTAAACACTGTCAGGAAAATAAGTCTAAATCGGTAAATATGGGCGCCACCATTTTCAAGACCATTGCAGACAGGTGGTGTTCGAAGAACACCCCGTATGTCACGATACAAGTTGACTTTACCCTTTAAAATGGAAAACAGACCCTAATGGTACTAAAGTAGAGGAATTCAACACTGAAAGAAAGGTTCTTATGCTAAAGATGCTCAAAGAACTGATGCTGCCTGAAATGCAATTACTAATTCTGTTATTTGTAAAATTGAAAGCGTTCTGTGCATTGAATAAAATAAATGAGGTCTGGTTTCAAAACGGATCACCCTGTATGTAATTTAATAAGTAAGTTGAACTTTAACTCAGAAATAAATAAGTTAGTACCATTACTTTAACTAAATTTGCATAATACTAATGCACTTCTGCACGCGCACTGTATAACTAAAATCGCTCTCTAGATGGTATCTGATTAAATGAAAACAAATGTTCGGAGCACAAGAACACCTTTATATTAAGCTTTGGTTCGCACAAAATTACACAATTACACAATTACACACGTACATTCTAAATAAACAAGAACACATAAGTAATTTTTGACGTGAAACTCAGCTAATTATTGCAGCCGAGATTTTGGGAATAAAGAAACCAATTTTTAAAAGAAAATGAGTTGTAGGTTCTTGCTAGCGACAAAACAATATGTACAGATAAGAAATGTCAAAATAACGAATAAATACAATGGGTACCCCAGGGTATATTAAATAATGTTACACGTAAAACTTATAATTAAAACGTTAACGGAAATATGTCTTACAAACAATTACATAATTGGTTAGAATTTAAATTATAGAATGTTTTACTGAATTAATTCTGATTTACGGCTACGGTAAATATCTTAATGCTGTAATTTATTTATTTCCGGACTATCCAGATAAAACAACTATATGTGTTTTAATTAAACTTACGTTACTTTTGTACAGTTAAAAGTAGATCAGCGGTGTCAGCACAACCTTGGATGATTGCAAAGATTTGCACAGGTAATTCTTCCTTGCCGAAATCAGGTTAAGCGAAGAAAGGACAAAGAAAGTATTAAGCACTTACAGGTGGATGTTTACTTAGTGTTTAAGGATTGGATGAACCTTCTAGTTTTCGGAACGATAACCCCATCCAGGTGGAAAGTTGCATACTGGTAATAGGCCGCCATTTCGTTTAAAAAGACAAATCCAGATTATTTGGTATTTTCTGCTTATAGGCCGCTATCCCATCAGATCCTTAAATTCTTTAACGAAGCCCAGAATTTTTCCTAAAACTAAGATATAAGACACCCCCAAACAACACTAACCGCTTTTACACTTCTTTACCTAAGCGTGGTTGTATCAGAGCTCTCCTCATTGGTGAGATCATACTCCTTACAGCAACGCTCCCGATCACATGTTACTTTGCACGTAGTTGTTTCTTGATGTCACAAAACCTTCTACCAGGTTCGTTAATTCAACTTCCCGGATAAGTATTGCATTTGCTTCTGCCTAACGAAGTACATTATTTACTTTAACTATTACGGAATGATATCTTTATGAACCCAGCGTTCTATATTTAGCTCTTTAGAAATGAGATAAGTAACCAGCTTCAATATATTGTATCACCGCTCTGACGTAATGGTTTTGCAGCTGCAATAACTTTTACATTTGTATGAGATTTAAAAGATTCCATTGTTTTATATTCTACGAGGTACATTGAAATAGTTTAATAAAAAGGCAAATTACGCTTAAATAAAAGGTTGTTTTTAAAGAGCTATGATTTGAATTGAGTTCTTAATTAAAATATTGTAAGTAGATAATATAATTCGAAAAGCATATTGATGTTTTATTAATTTAAATAACGTAAATACCACAAAACAACCAGCGAGAGCTGATAAAATGCCGATAGTAATTTTGCTTCCAAAGTTTTTTGGTCTGATATGTAGTTTTTTAGCAGTTGCGGGATTTTAAATCGTCACATTTCTCGTTGCTGGTGCGATGGCAATCATCATGTCATATTTACTCTTCAGCGACAAGGAAGATTTGGTGTCAGCGTGTCCAGCTTTATTTTAGGGACAAATATAAAATTTTGCATATATGAAGGAACATTAACCGGTAACCGAAATCATGGAATTTTACAAAACATCATCCCGCAACTAATCTACGAAATTCCTTTACTCCCTTTAATTAATATTTATTATAAATAAGACGGAGCTACGCCGCATCGTGCGCCGATTGTGCAGCCGTTTCTAGAGGAACATTTCGGAAACCGTTTGATCACAACTAATGGTCCTGTGAGGTGGCCCGCAAGATCACTCGACTTATCAATACTTAATTTCTGTGTATGGGGATATTTACACAACAAAATATATAATCGCCACAACTAATATGAGACAATAGAAAATTTACGTACTACCATAAAGAGAAAGTTTATGGCTTTATAAGCACGACCCATTATAATTCTGAATACCTTGGGCAGAATTAAAACAATGTGCCAAATGTGTTTGAGACACAACGGAAATCAATTTGAACAATTTTTGTCATGTTAAAGCTTTTTTTGTGTTTCTATCATAATATATGTTTTTGCTCTGTTTGTTATTTCTCAAGTCCTACATAAATAAAATTGGTTGAATTTCCGAAAATTCTAATTTTTTAATTTAATTTCGATAACTATAGAGTATTACATATTTTTGAAAAGCCCACGATAAACTAGATACAACTAGAAGAGAACATGCAGGGTGTCCCATATAAAAAATACAAGTTTATTCGATATATCGAATACTATTGATTTTAGAGAAAACTGAGGGCGCCATTGAATTCTACGTTAAAATATATATACATTACAGTTTCTATATTTTCAATATCATTTACCGTTCCCGAAATACGACGTATGCTCCAAACGTGCAAATTTTCAATTTCGCCTTGGATCTCAAAAACAAAGGTGGCTGTTAAAATCTGATTACATAATCTTGCGTTTCACTAAAAAGTAACAACATGTCGCGAAAACGGCATCCCGCTGACTTTAAGAATTACGGAGATATCCCTCAATATTAGCTAAATCTGGACACACTGTACGTAGTACGACAAAATACAGAATGAGCAATACATTCAATTGGAACAGTTTGTTTTGTTTGTCACTCGAATATCTTTTGTTGCATGCACCACACGTTCAGCCTTTATCTTCGTTTCTTTGTCAATTTAAATATAAGCGTTTCTGATTTAATGTTCTCTCCTGCATACGTACTTGGCACAATAATTTTCATTGGTGTAAGGCAGTTTCAACTAGAATCCGTATCTGTTTCCTTGGGTTGTCTTGTTTCTCTTATCCTGCTATAGGAGATAGGGATATGTTTTTATTCGGTAAGATGTTAGATGTTGGAAAAAGGGTTAGCAAGATTTTTATCAGTTAATTTCGAAGGTGAGATTACCAGTTCAGGTTTTACCTCTCTATTAATAGGGCACAATACACATTTTTTTCACAAATGTTTTGGATGCAGGACTGATTTGGACGATAAAGAAAATTAGCTGTATTGAGTTTTCCTATCAAATTATTTTTCATGAAGCCATTAAGACGGTGGCTTAAGTTTAAATTCAACGATTTATACACCTACATTTAAAGCTTGAAAGGGATGGGTTGCGTATTCAGGAAAAGTTGTAGGGAATATTATATTTTATTCTGCCAACGTATCAATATTAACGTGAGCAATGTGAATCCATCAAAGGAGTAACTGAGAGTTGTGAAGGAAAAGATTTAATACAGAAAGTAAATTGTTCTAAAAGTAGTTTGGAATTAACTCAACCTTTTGGAGTTAACTTAACTTTCGCATAAGGAAGGCAATGCTTTTCAAGTATGTCATTTCGCCTTACGCCCTTAAATATAATCATAAGCGTAAGTCCTCACAAGGTATGTTCTTCGGTAGACCTAGTTTTTCCTTAAAGTAGTAACAACTTTTCGAGGATTAACGACATACGAGTTATCGCTTTAGTCATAATTCCAAAGACGATCGGATTCAATTATTTGTAATTTTTATATCATCTCTTAAAATACGCATTAAACGTTTTTGAGTTTGCATTGATGCCCAGTATGCTGCTGAAAGTTCTGGAGCTCTCAATGTTAAATTACGTTTCCATTTGAAACTGCTCCAGCGTCATTTACTTGCACTGTTGTTCCTGACATTAAAAAATTTTATCTGCCAAGCATCTCGTAACGTTTTTTATCATAGAATCATAAAGCTCGTGTCCTAATTAGGCCATTTTTATTACGCATACAATTAAATAATTCTATTGCAACAGCAAAATGTCTCCCTAACTTGGGCAGATTTTCCGAATAGTGTTTTCAGAAAATCTTCCAACGAACTCCATGGGATATCTGATTTTCTGCTGCTTGATAGAAGGGAATTTTTCCTCGGAAACTATTTTTACAACAGCAATAAGCTGTTTTGAATCGTAGTTACTATATTTTGAATCCTCTTTGCCCATATCACCTGAAATATGAAGGAAAGCAACTTTTAAATTTAAAGGTAAGTTCGTGTTAGTCTAAATTATAAATGAATTTATACAACCTAATCGAAAATTTTATTGCAAACAATTTTGTTCAAGTAAATTTTTGTGGGGAAATGAATAAATAACTTGCTACATTTGAAATTAAGAAGTCATGCGAGGCGGCAATTTCTATAGTGGCAGATAACTTAAGGAATAATAAATTGTACTTATGTACCAACAGTATTAAACCTGTATATGTTTAATATTTTAATATGAGGTACATGCTGCTTGCCTTAATTAGTTCGTATAGATCAAGAATAAATACAACACCAAGCAACGGCCTTCGAGTAGAGAATACATTGTACTAATGACTAATTTTTTATTACAATACCCGGATGTTCACGAAAAGGTCGACTATGTAGGCAGTAAAAGCGTCTGGATATTACTGACTGGGTTAAATTACGTTTCTGAAATAGACAACTTCATAACACTGAATTAAAGGTATGTCAGGAATATATCTACCTCCCTTTAATCCATATATTATAACAAAAATATCTAGAAGAGATATTCCTAAATACATATATACTAATATAATACCCAATGTTAGTTTTTATTTAAGAAATCACATCTTGTTTTGAAATATATTATCACAGCTTAGAAGTGTTTTGTTACAATTTCTCTGCAAATTAACCAAGTCGTTTCGGCTAAATGACGAAATAGAAGTTTGTACGCTATCTAATTTTAGACCACAACAGGTTAGAATTCTCTCTTAGGTAATATCAAGAAACTAGGTCAAACAATTATTATAACATTAAAAGAAGCAATTTTCAGTGGAACAATATCGAAGGCGGAACGTTTTGGTTGAAAAACTATGCAAAAAACAATATTGTCCATAAAGTTGGTAGTTGACATTCTAAATTAGTTTTAAATAATATATTCAACTTACTCATCTCCCATTTTTATAAAAAAAACTAATGGGAGTTCCATGATCTGCTAAGCTAATATTAAATCTATGTCGTAGTTGATCTAAACCTTTCGAATATGGCTTAACGTAACTGCCACTGAGGGACGTTCGAGAATATAAATTTTATGGATCGTCTTATTTATCTAGACAGAATGGCCAAGAATATGCTAAATATTATTCCAAATATCTCGAAAAAGTAAAATAGAATTTTATATCCTTTCAATGGTATTACAAATTTCCAAAAGTTATTTTAATATAACTTTTCCCTACAGAACTTTCACGTAGTGTAATCGTATTTAAATGAAATTATATGGTTATACTTGTTACTCCATTGTTTAAATAGTGTTACCGTGCCTTATAATTCACAGTGCTTGGTTTTTATAATTTTTCAATTTTAGGTATGTTACACTAACAATCTCCTTACTTTTTTACTATTTAAGCCACGACCTTACAATTCAAATGGGAGAAAACGATGCTGTTTAAATTCCATCTCCAAGCTCACAATCAACTTCTTCCACTAAAATAAATGTTCCAAATATTCGCATTTATTGGTCGTTATTTATATTGTCTGAAACACTAGTAAAATAATTACGGCTACTAACTTATAAATCATTAAACGGACTTACGAGTTATCATTCAGATCCTAACCAACTACAGTTTTTAATTAAATTTATATGAAATTTTGGCATACAAAATAATAATTTTTATCAAACTGCAGAAACCCTGTTTACATTAGAAAGATAAATATATAAACACAATGTATGTTTAAACCGAAACTGCAGAGCTTTCAATTTAAGTAAATATTAAGTTTTTCGTCTGTTGGATTTACTTAAGAAGAATCTTTTAATGCTAAACTACAACTAATCCATTTTGTATTAATTTATTTTTAAAAAACTCTACCTATTCGTATCATTTTTCAACATTAAAATCATTCAACAATAGGTAAATGTGTTTTATATTTACCTATCTATTAATGTTTCGTACTCTAAAGGTAGTTTTGTGGTTCAAGGATTGTGTATATAACTTCTTAGCATAATTAAAGTATGAAAAATTAGAAAAAAAATATTGGCGTAGCTTCTACAATATCTATTTTGAATGTTCGGGCATAGAAAACATATCTACCCTTATTTTAGGATAGCGTTGTCTGTTTAGTTTGACAGCTATAGACAATTATAATAATTTGCTTGATTACGTACTTTAGTTATGTAATATCTGTTTGGTTTTATAATGACGTAGACAAACTAATTCGAACTGCATTGATATCTTTCAACCAGTTCAGGGTTAAACCCTTCCGTATATCGGATTTTAATATTCACAATCATTTACTTCTACGTGCTGAGAACCTATTGCATAATCGGTCTAATTAAATGTTAACGATAGTCAGTCTAGCGATCTCACCAAATAAATTAAATTAAAAACTTATTTATATTCCACCAAGTAAGTACAAAGCTGTTTGATCTATACATTTAGTGAAAATTCAAATTAAATAAAATACTAAATCGACAATATTCACATCCAAATATTAAAATACACAAATCCTAAAGAATTATCTAATGTTTACAATCCCTTCGGTCGTTTCCCTTTGCAAGGTAATGACAGGTAGTAAACAAGAATTTACTGCAATTTATTTATGTGTATTAGGAAAAGCACTTCTGGTTCTTTAAATCTATTTATTCAAATTAAAACAGCATTTTATTTTAAAATTTGATTAACTAGCATGAAGAAATTTTGCCTTTGATCAATATACGTTTTTAAAAGAGTTGATAAGTACACTTGCGGTTTAATGTTCGTTTATATTTTCCTCGATTTTTAATTACTACACTTCCTTCTGGCTTTTGAAATTCCAGGTCAGCTGTCTTTAAAAGTATTTAAGTCCCTTTTAAATTATCCAATTCAAACTTGCGGTCTCCTCTTAAGATTGCGCCAATGACCATTGGATTTTATTTTCCGGTTACCTTAGGAAAATTTAACTTACGTTAGTATGTAAACTTCAGAACTTAATGATGCCACGACCCACAAATACATGATACAAAGTAAGATAATTTACATTTTCTAATTTCAACGGATCTGACACCTTGGCTTCACTTGATTGATTCACCAGCGATACTCACTCGCTGAGGAAGATATAGGATGAGATGAAATTTCGTCCTCTGGTCTTATATTAACATTCGGACATCCCACTCCTGTATTTTCTTTCCAATGGCTGATTCCAGATTTCTAAATTTTTGATTTCATGTTTGAAATAACGAAATTTAAATTTCTGTTCAAATCGAGATTTTTTTCCTTTGCATTTTACAGCTTAGGCCTCGGTTTCTTTTTATTACCGGTAAATAATACTTCGCTTGGCGGAGTCTTTATTGAGAGAGATTTTATGTAAAATGTTTGTTTAATAATTCCACTTTACATCCCAATGCTTTGAAGTTTTATTTTTTGCACAAATTTTAGACCTCACGCGCGATCTGTTTATTGCAAACACTTTAGACCTTGCAAACTTATAGATTTTTATAATCTGTAAAACTTAGTTTAAAACTTAATACTACTGGTTATTTTGTATTACAGCAAAATTATTTTAGAAATTTAAACTAAAAGATAGTTTATTTAAATTTCTAACGTTAGAACACGTAATTATTTAGTTATTAATTAGGATGTTTAACAGTAGCATTTACCTGAATGTTCATAAAGTATATTAGATCAGGATAGTAACATTTTAAATAGTTTTTATCCCAATTAATGCGGAAAACGATTTGTTTGTGTAAGAGAGTTACTCGGTCTCCAGTGAGACATGAAACAACCAAGTATAAATTTGAAGATATTTTGTTATACAGGTTCAAAGTGGACTCTGCTGTTTTCTTTATTGCTTCACTTGATTAGTTAATTAGGAAGCTCTAACCCCGTCTAAATTGTTACCCTTGATTGCTTGTCCTCGCCAAAAACTAAATTTAGTCGTCGTATACACAGTTTCTCGTTTAAAATACCTTTAAATTCGTAACAAATTAATGCACGAAAATTCTCTCAACTTAACGCCATTGTATTTGCGAACTAACAACTTTTTGCTTCTAGCACATTAAATTTGTATTCAACCACATTGCAAAACTAAGTTACCTGATAAACAAGCTACGTTTTTATAACATTGTTTTATCTATGTACGTGCACATTTCACAATATCTCACTGGAGATATAGTGACCCTTGTATGTATTTTCGATAAAATATAGCAGAAGATCAATAGTTGTACAGAAGGGGTCAAAAAATTGTCCAAATAATAGAATTATTACTGGGAGGATAGCTAACAGATACTTTCATTAACCCATTAATGCCATGTGAAGCTTATTTTCGGACGACCTGTATAAAATAATCCTTTTTAGTTAACAATTCAATGTATTCTTATTTACGGAATTATTTCCGCAAATTTAGTTTATTTAGAAATGTTTTTAAATCAATTGATACGCCCCTGTGTTTTAAAATAAATATTTCCATTACATTTTTCGACTTATTTCTATTAATTTTACAGTTGAGTTCAAATTGATATTGGGGTTTGAACAAAAAGCGACCCAAGAATCGCCGCAAATAAACACATGTTTGTAACTTGTTTTATCGTTTTGAATTTATACATAGATGATTGTATTCCTTCAATTGTCTGTTGTCTGCAATATGTGTTTCTTTTAATTAAGTAATATAATTGTGTTTTTTTGGCGAGAAGAATCTGTTTTTATAACGGCTTCTTTTCTTCATGCGCTTGGCATATTAATATATGATAGTTAATTTGGGGATAAATCAACCCGCCATCTAACTTCCTTGTGGGTCATCAAGATGTTCCAAGGACGTTTGTTTTTATGACATTTATAGTTGAACATGTTACTTAGGAAGGGACAGTTAGATCAACATTCAGCGTGTCGTCTGTAGAAATGGTTCCTGTCCGTTACTACCTTCTTTGGAAGATTCTATTTCAAAAAATGCATTAATTTGAGATGGTGAGATAAAATCCACCTTTTATTTGATTTCTGTTCAAATGATTTAGTTTAATCATTACTTTGGCTTCGGCATGTAATAT
>JAHWXV010214286.1:0-11456 GCA_024586415.1 Phrixothrix hirtus | reverse complement strand
ACAGACATAAATTACTGCAATGAGTCATTTGCGGATTACATCATCTATTTTATTACAAAGAAAACATTCTAGATGATTCTAGAATTTTGCATTTACTGTTCCTAATTTTTGTTACAGTATGTAAGAGGCTGTTAACTCAGGTTATAATTTGCAATACACGTAACATAGCTTATTCTCTTTTTTAGGTATTGTCTGTGTTATAACATTTAATTTTAGTGGCTAACGATTTAGCATAATATCCCATTTCGTTGAGCCTATTAATTGTTTTTGACATGTCCTACGGACCGCGTATTCAACTCATACCGCTTTCCTAGCAACTGCTCTCAAATTAACTTGATCTAATCAGAACTTGAAGAAACTATTCGAGGTATCTCTCGTCGTGATTTCCAAACATTTTAAAATACTACCAAAGAAATAGGTTTAGTATGCAACTGAATCCATTTTTCGTGCCTACAACATGCAATTGAGCAATTGACCTCGGTAAGCAGAGGAAGGCAACGCAATTTGTAACGAGCTTGTCATTTCGCCTTGCTTACTTAACACATAAGAAAAGATCTATTGTGATTTAGCTTAGTCCCGAAAACGGCAGTTATGTTGGTTTACGAAACTATTTAATCAAAAATTGCCCTCATTGCTAAAGACAATTTTTTTTACCAAAATGTGTATCAAGAATCTTTGGGGTTACTCTACGATCGCAACCTTGATCGCGCACTTGATATGTTTCCTTTAAACTAAATGAAGTGGTAAAAGGCCATCGATTCACATCATACCTAGTTTTCAAGTTAAAAACATTCTTTTTGAGGCATAAGGAAGCTTTATGCAACAATGAATCAAAACGATGTTTATGCAAGTTTTCCGCTCGTATTGCGGATAATTATTGACTAACCCTCGTAGATCATTTTTTCGCTTGTTTGTCATTCTTAATGCAATCGGTTCTGATTGTAGTTTGCACTGTTTGTTACATGTAATGCTCGCCTTAATTTCGTTTAAAAAGTTGATCATCACTCGCATCTTGTCACAATGCGGTGCGCTGTCCGGGATTTCGTATGAAGGGCAACAAACTTTCAATCTTCCTAGAACTTATGAGTTGTCAAGTTGCGCTTAGTGTATAGCCAATGCCCAATCTTTTATTTTCAAGTATATCCAGTTGGTTTTTGAAATTTTTTAAATAAAATAAAAATTTTTCGTAGTTGATAGTTTACGTCACAAATGCCAAATGCCTCGTTGTTGCTTTCAAACGATATGCCCTTGGAACAAAGTTCAAGTTTAATAGGCATATAAAGGCCCTTTTAACCCAAGATTTTATGCTTTAAAGCCTTTTTAAAAACATCGTGTTTTATATTATATTCATTGAGTGTTGTTTTTTTATTGAACAATCAATAACAGCTAGGTATTTCTGTTTCGAGAAGGTTTGATTCATTGTTAGCTGAAGACTAAAAACTAATTTAAAGGGTTAGAGCTATTAACCCAAGCACCCTTGCAAAATTTACCCAAGCTTACGTAAAAATCTACAGAAATATGTGTGCATGTACTACTACTTCCACCCTTACTGCCGAGCTATGAATCTGCTCTAGGTGAAAACCTAGGTACTTCAAAAATTTCTGTACCAAATTAAAAGTAATAATATTTGATGAACGCTACACTACATTTAAATATCGTCGACCTCGTCGGTATATATTTAGCCTCTTACGTTATCATTAGGTACACCTTTACACTGTATGTATAATTTATTAATTCATGCAAACTCATCACATTAATGATGCTACAAAAAAATACATGAGAGGAGTAAATGTTTTCGGATACCCATTCCTTTATTTTCTACAAAATACGCTATTAAAATACAAATTTTGAATTATTTTAACAATATAAAAGTATTACATACGTGGGATAGCTTGGAAAATTACAAACAACACGAGTGTTTTACGTTGTTACTTTTATTTTGAAGAAAGATAACAAAATTTAATAAGCCTTAGGATCACATCAAGAGAACATTCTCATAAAATTACTTTTTACGATTTATTTATGCAGAAGAGCAAAATAATAAATTTAATGATTCATAAAAAGCATTCGCCATTACTTCTCAGATGGTCCCGGTATGTTATTCAAAAACCATGCTTTATACGAACCCTGTTGTTTTGAGTTATACGGGACCATTATTTTATTATCTTTTATGGCCCAACTGTTCTTCAAATATTTCCAGTTACGTTCTTCCAAAATTATTTTTTTGCTTATTTTATAATTCTTTAAGGATTATCCATCTACATACTTAGATCTTTTACTATTTAAACAATTTAAAACAAAACCGTTCAGGTTAATCAAAGGTTTACAAACCATTTTAGGTTAAAACCTTTTCTATCAACCTTTTTTTTAAAGCGTCTCAGGTTTTGTGAATGCTTGACTTTTGCGCATTCCAAATTACGCGTATAATACCTTTTCATGTTTAACTTATCTACCTAAATTAGATTAAAGCCCAAATAGCGAAGGGTATTCAGTCAACAACCTTTTAAAGTGGCAGACAATAATAAACATGATTTTAAATCATCTATTCTTTCAACTTGGCCCAAGTCTTTACCTGCTGCTATATTAAAACCTGCGTTACCACAAGTGCAAGCACATCCGGTAAGCAACAATAAAATATATGACATCATAT
This sequence comes from Phrixothrix hirtus, assembly GCA_024586415.1. Taxonomy (NCBI): domain Eukaryota; kingdom Metazoa; phylum Arthropoda; class Insecta; order Coleoptera; family Phengodidae; genus Phrixothrix; species Phrixothrix hirtus. The sequence goes on along the minus strand of JAHWXV010214286.1, from coordinate 8,806 downwards.
ATTATAATCTATATTTAAATAAATGTTTTTATGTTTAACAGTGACTATTTATTTGTATTTTTTCAGTAACTTACGTATACGAGGGAGAGTCAAAAACTAAAGGAACATTTTTGTTTAGCCGATTAGATAGTTAGTTGGCTGCACTGATGTGCCATTCTTAATCATAACCTAATGTGTGTGTGTTCAGTGGAAGTGGTATATTGCTTAATTCTATGAGAGTTGGGTGTTTGGCAATTCAGTGCAAGTAATTTTTGTGCGTGCGACAATTTGGTTTATACGACAATTTAGTTTATACGACAATTTGGTGTATTACAATTGGATGAAAGGTATTAACGAATGAAGTGTCCCATCGAAAATTATAGTATAGTCTTAGACTGTACATACATATGATGAAGTAATACTTGAAAATACGGTAATAGGGAGGTCCATAAAAAAATTACATGTACATTTTTTGAGCTAATATTATAAAACTAGTTCTCAGAAATTGATATGTAAAAAAATTTTGTGAATACGTTCCGTAAGGCCCAGAAATAGCGAAATGAAATATGGTAATCGCTTGAACGACCACTGATTAGCTTGTTTTTATTGGATATTTCTATCACCCGTCTTGACATCCATCCTGGATCAAATTTAGCATAATAGAAGATCTTACGACGGCTCTTTTTATTTAGCAAGTGCAATACGTCGATTAAACATGTTTTTTTGTGAATAAATCTCCCTCGTGGATTTCAAAAAGTCAGGGATTGTTATTTTCTCAATTTAGTGGCGACCTAATTGCCATTGACCGAATTGTTTTTGCGCAGAATTGCCATGGACAAGTGCTCGCCGCCAGCTTCGTAAATCTGCATTAAAACTAGTGCTCCCTCGAGTTCAACACCAAAGTCAGCACCCTCCGTGCAAGCACGGCGAGGGGCTTGAGGACGACCATAAGGTACCCATTTCGGCGTAGAGCTTGTTCAAAGATTGCCTCCTCAAAAGAATCGAGCTCTGGGACCTCCGATAGTCCTGCGTGAGTCGGCAGAAGGTCTAGATCAAAAGGGGCGTCTAGGTCCTTTTCCTGCTTGAGCAACGCCTGCAAACGCCCCCTCGCAAGGTACCTAGTTATCTCCACAACTCTCTCGGGTTTTACAACGCGAGCGACTGGCGTTCCCAAATACCGCTATAGGTGCCAAGCAGAGGTCTGGCCAAAGAGCTTGCCACCAATTCGGCAACGTCGTTACAGGCCTCTGTCTCCTCCATCGTAATACGGGACATATGCCGTCTTACAATAGATCGACCTTATCGGTGTGCAATGGTTTCTGCTTGCCGTTGGGGGACAGGCCATGATCCAGTTCAGAGGCATGATGACAACGGTCGGTGCCGACGGAAGTCCCCATATGTTTTCGACGGGTCTCCGGTGATCATGATGGAATCGTATGGGTCGGTGTTTTGCATTGGGTATTGGGTACGTGTAGCCGCACCCCGAAAAGTAACGTGCCGAAGCCAGTTACTTCAATACGAATGCTCTATGGTTAGACGGCACTATGGAAGAAATGAGAATAATGATACGTTGAGGTAGGTCTTCCACTTCGAAGACCAAGATCAAGATACTTGATCGAATGATTTGTGATTACCATCGAGTCCCCATTGCTGATATTAAAAATGAGTTGAATATTAACCACAGCTCAGATTTTCAGCCACCCAAGTGCAAGTGACTACGCGGCATAGAACTAGGGGAAGATTTTGTAGAACAATGATATACATTTTAACCTTGTTTATACAATAAATACAGGCTTGATAGTTTGAAATGCCTAGCTCGTACAATTTAAAATTGATTTGTGGAAAACCAAATCTCTCTTAATCATTGAGCAGGATTGTCGCTAGTGTTTGCCAGAAAGCAAACTTTTTAGTCCTCAAATCATGAGCCTAACACGTTTTTTGCCGTTATACACGCTTCGGTTTTACAGTGGCGTCTCGTTTAGTCCAAACTACAAAACCACAGTGTGGTTTGGTACCGAAAGGCTTGCCTCCCGATACGCCTACCCATTGAAAAATTCTTTGCCTAAAACGCGAGGATTGACTTTTACTATGAGTAGTCCAGAGCAAGCGATGATGAGTCAATTTAGATCTAGTGTTATTCGATTCAACTCACGCCTCATATAATAGGGTTACTTTGAAATACTTCTAAACCGCGTATTCTCTATCGCTCATGCATTCACAAAAAATAAAGATAATATTAGACAATAGAATTTGGAAAAGTGTTAAGTATTGGTATTCTGCAAATACAGGTTAAATGAGTTCACACATATTAAATATTACATTTAATTCCTTGTATCCGTTTTTGAGTAAATTAACAATACGAGATAATCTTCCTTTATTTTTTAATTGAAAGCAACTCATTTTACAGGTCGTTTCAATCCAATCTAGTAATGTTTATTAAATATCATTAATAATTAATAAGCCTGTATACATTAATAAAATTTATCAAACGTTGCGTGTCTATTTTTTTCAAAAACCAACTATTTTACAGTTTGTGTATTACTGTAAATGTGCTTTTTCAAATTTTTTTACTGTCATTCATGCATTTTTGATGGTATATCGAATCACAATAAATTAATATTATACACTCGCAGACAAAATCGAAAACCAATCTGACATTCCGTGTCATTTTCAATAATGTTGGTAAATCAGGCTTTTATGTGAAAGTTGTGTTGTGCCAATAAAATCAAAATATTTTATTCCAGTTTAATCAAACATAGTATCCATCAATATTTAAGACAAATTACAATATTAAAGTATCGTGCCTAGTTTTATTTTCACAAGTGTACGTTTTAAAAGTGCATGACTGTAAATAGATAAATATTACAATTTGCGATCATACATTTCCAAAGCATACGATATTCACCACGATCCGATATACTTAAAAAAACATACGCATACTAGGTGTAATTAATTAATCAGTGTAATTAATTTAGCTTTTATAAACGCGGAAATAACTCGATATTTTGCTAATTTAAGGTGTATGTTCTCCACTATTTTTTCATTTAGTCAGAACCAAAAACTAAAAATTAAAATTAAAAAAACGGTATGTTTGCATGCTTTTTTTTTTACAAATCGAACATTTCGGTAGCGTACAATCATGAAAGTATAACAACTACAATGTTTTTCTCCAATCGTTATAATAAGTCTCTTTGTTATTGTATTTTATATTTAAAAAAAAATAGGTATATTGAGACTATTCTTTGATGAATGTAAAAGTTATATTTTAACTAGTACAAAAAAATATCTGAATTGACGTTTTACAACATGCTATTTATTTGAAAAATAATAAAAAGCACAATTCGGTTAACGTTTAATAGAATCTGCTGAGAGAAAATAGTGCATTTTATTCTTAAAAAAATTTCGATTCGGAATCCTTACTCGCCCCGAAATCTTACATTTTTTGTACTAATAAAACAAATAACTGTTTTAATATTGTTTTAATACAATTTTCATAATTTTAATAAACAACCTTCCGAATTGTTTCATCGTTTTAATGTAACAATGGACAAATTTTTGTAAAATTATGGTAAGTCAAGTATTTGGAAAAAACGCGTCTTTATTTACCTGTATTTACTTTAGATTTAGATTTTTATATCAGGCAATTTTTTTACAACTTCACAGCGGCACAGAAAATGTGGGTACCCTCTTGTTAAAAAAGTCTGGTGGGGTTTAAAATAGTGTAACAAAAATTAGAAACAGTAAATGGACAATTCTAGAATCATCTAGAATGTTTTCTTTATAATAAAATAGGTGATGTAATGGCAATGACTCATTGCTGTAACCGATATCTTGTCAATTAGTTAGGTCAGCGATGAGTCATAGCATTACAAATTATTACATCATTATTATGAGTAATATTCCCGAATAGTCTATTTCTATTGTTTCTAGAATTTATCTTTCCTATATAAACAGCAGATTAAATTCTCTTAGTTTTAGTTTTTGTTAGAATCTCATACTGTTCATTACTGATATAGATATAAATGTACATAAATAGATATAAATGTTGGCTGTTAGTGGATTGTGAAATAAATAATTGAATATTTAAATAAATTAGTTTACATAGTTACTTGTAATTTTAGTGAAAATAAATAAACATTGTAAAACAATTAACTAGTTTCGTTACAATAGTATAAACGAACAGCTCTTGCGGGTTAGAGTTGCCCTTTTTATCCTGGAACTATTTCAAAGCAACCCTGCATTGAACAGTGAAATTTGCCTGTGATATTTTACGTTTTGATTGTCTTACGAAAAATTTGTCGAAACATATTTTCTATTAATCTGGTCACAAAATCTATCCATACAAATCATCAAGTTGCCTTTTACTTTGCGTGTTAAGCACATGTGCATATTCCAAGTTGCTTTAGAATCATCTGTTTTGTTTTAGTTCAGTTTTCACTCTCTAGGTTCTCGTCTTTAAAATTTGCTCGTGTTTTTTAATATCGCTAGATCTTCATCCAATGCCGAACAAATCATTTCATTTGCTCCAACTACATTGTTTTATTAGATTATGTTCTTTTCAGTATGCTATCATGTCGTGCATAACAGTAATTCAAAGTTACGTTTCAGAAAATAGTGTAAGTAGTATTTGAACTAGCATATTTCCTGTAATAAATATATGCGGCACCTGCATATGTCGCGTTCGATAACCGAGATTAATTAAAAATCCCACAAATAATTACGCGATAACTTTAAAATTATATTTATCAAATATCGCTGTAAAAAACTACGAAGACTATTTACCGAGGCTAGTTTTGAACAGTAACAAAGTAAACCTATTAGAAAAGAATTGATGACTCGAAGTTTAAATTAATTATTTATTTTAATGCATATGTTTTAAGTAAATTATTACAAACGTTTCTATAGAAGATGCAATTTCAACTCTGTTGTAATAGATCAGGGGTGGTCAGAGTTAATCATAATAGGAGTAATAATCGCCTATTAGAATGTTTGAGAATTCGTGCGTTTTTATTTCAATCAAATTGGTGTTGCAGTTGGAAACATATGACGTCATCAACACGGTATCCACTAGTTTTAAAAACGGTATGGTAGACGTGCAATGGATTAATTTGTATAAATATTAGTAAATCTTCTTCTTGTAAATCTGAAGCATTTAGTACGTTTTTTTACAAGAACTAACATGTTACTTCTTAATATTTTATTCTCATTGAAAAAGTTTTTGTAGGTTATTCACTGTTGATGATGATAACCCTAACCTTAATTTAATTTTTCACCAACCAACAACCATGGTGGAATTTTCAACAACCGGTGATAATATGTTGAAAAAAAACGTTTTGGTAGATTCACCTTAAAACTACCAAATCTACAAAAACAATCAAAGTTAATTTAAAGGCTTATAATGACATTGCGAGGCTGCTCACCTCAAATGCATTGCGCGGTTTTCTGTAAAATGACTGCCCACAGAAGCCTCGTCGAGACGATACATTGTTGTCGCGCACTTCGTAAACAGACGTCTCTGTGGAAATTGTGTTCTCTGTTTCGAATCTCACTTCTTCTAGAAACCTATTACCGTATTCTGAACAGTATTGACGTATTTTTAACTCACAAACGTAACACAACTCCTATTTCTTTTTATTCATAATCGCCATGACAATGTCCCGATGGTAGCAATATGCACGTTCTGTACTGTCTCGCTCGCGCGCATTACGCATTCGAGGTTTAAAATGTATACCAGCGAATGTCTCAATATGAAGCATGTCTTATGATATTCGAGGCGGGCTGCTTCGCACTGTAGATACAAACCTTAAAAAAAGTTTATAACATAACGTACAGTAAGTTTCCTAATGGATATAAAACGAAACGGCTGGTCACTTACAATCTCAAGGACCCGGACAAACTTAATGCGACTGTGGGCGTGATTCTTTTATTTTAATACATGATAAACACCTAACCTTGCATTCGAGGCACTAAAATATGAAAATTAAGTAATAATCTTTAATCGGGAGGCGCTGAACAATGCCTTTGCTAATGTTATCTTAAAGATTCATTGCTAGACAAAAAATTTAAAGACTTAGAAAGTTTTCAGTATTTAGAATAAATTGGGCAACGATTGTGTTACAAATAACCATCTACTCATTAGTTTTACCTAGTGCTTAAAATTCCTAATACGTGTGCTCTAATAATTAAACAATGATGCTACCAAGTAACACTATAAATCAAAGATTAAAAAGTAATTAACTTATATATTAATAGTCATAATATTAAATACATCCATATAATACTTAAGTCGTTTAAATGACAAAACAAAACTTACGCGGCGGCTTCTCGTAAATAACTACTTATATCAGAACACGTTTACAATTAAACAATAATTTAAATAGCTGGCATACACGAGGTAAATGAACATTGTAATTGATGCAAATATTTATTGAAAGTGGACAAAGTTTACCTTCTATACTCAGCGCGTCCTTATGGTCAAAGTAATTTAAATCTTAAGCTAAATGATAAACAATTATATTTAAATTACATTAGATTAAGATAGAACTACATATTTTTCTAAACAATTTAATATCAGGTGCTTTGCTTTACAATAATTGAACATAGAATCTCCTAGATTTTGACATTAAGATACTTTTAAAACATGTATGTTTTTCGTCCGGTTTTACTTGAAAAATTCCTTGATCGTCCATAAGTTGTCTATAAACGAGGTCAGGAGATTGCGCAGGCTTTTCAAAACCTCAACTTTATTGTGTTTTGAGACATTATCCTATATAAAAAGTATGTCAAGGACACTTGATTATCTGTTTAGTCCGTGATGCCGTCAGTTTTATAACTGGCTCGACATCATTATGGAAAAAAAACTGTCTTACCGGCCTATAAAGTGTACTGAGGTTGATAAGCAGCACTCGGTATCCACTAAATCAAAAAGTAATAACTTTCCTTTAATTAGACTATGAAATCTATCATTAATGAATACTTAAACAAACCAGATTGCAAAAACGATGCATTTAATATGATGATCAACAGTAAAACAGTGGGTTCAATACAACGGTCAAAACTAACATCTATGCAATACGAAAATCGAAAACGTAAAAGGATGTTTTCGATACTACAATTCAATGCGCAAAAGGATGCGCGTAATAAATATATCAAATGCGATGCGATTTTACAACATATTAAATTTAAATAAAATTAATATGGCGCGCATTCAATGCAATTGAACGTTTCCTTAAATTATAAACTATTACATCCCCAGTATGAATAAAAAGAAGTACCGAAAATGACCATATGTTTTACGAAATATCTACATAAATGATATTACTATGCCCAAATGTTTATAGCAAAGGAATTAAAAGTAAACATTTTTTAATGCCTACTGTTATCATTTTGTATATATCAGAACATTAATTAGCTTTCATGGATACCAAAATATCAAATAAATAACGAAGAAGATGCTGCCTTAAATTACCTTTAGTTCGATATTATCAAAGAAATCCTCGGGAACGATGTTTTTGCGAATGATTATTAGCCAATGAACTGAAATGGGACGGTCTTTTCAGTACCAATATTCCTCTTTTGGTAACTCCCTTACCGTGGAAAGCATAATCTAAATTAGCACTACCAACCTTTAACTACACCTGCTGTTTATTGAAAAATAAAGGACGAAATGGTACAATGATTTTAAAATTTTTAAAAAACTGCATTCACTGGCATCGGACAGCACTACCTCTTCTCTTTGAATACTCAAGGAGAATTTTTCTAGATTTAACATCAAGGTTTAATTGGTGATCCTTACAATCCGTCTTTCTTTTACTCATAAATGTATCTCCTCTAATTAGCATATTCAAATGATTTCGTTCATGTGCCGCAGGATGTATAAATCTATTTATAATAACCAAAGGACACCAAGAAGTCGACAATAATAAAACGCAACCTTTTATTTAAAATGATTGTTATAGGGCAAATATTTTTAATTAAATGTTTATAAAAATAAACCAAATGTTGCCGATTTTCTTTCTTGCTTTTCCAACTTCTGTACGCAATGAAAAGATCCATTTAAGGAATTTTTAATACGATATCGATTATTTTGGATGAGATGCCTGTACGTCTGACTGTGTTTGCCAATGTGTCTCCCTAGAACTAATTGAGATACCCAATCAAAATTCTTATTTGAGTATAATGTGACATTAGTAGAGAATGGGAGGTTTTTGTTAACATCGGAAAACATAACTGGCCAAGCAATTTCTGTTATTTTCACAAATTTTCTAGACCTTTAAAATTTATCAAATGTTTTAAAACATAGATGCAACCGATTAATTTTCCATAAATAATGATTTTCTCTAATTTTTACTTTCTCTTACGTATATGAAATAAAGTCATGTTTTCGGTCAAAATTTTCGATGTCCAGTTTTTAGCGCAAATACACGTTTTCAGGTCCCCTGAGTCCGAAAAACATGTTTTTAGAAATTGGTCTGTGTGTGTGCGTGCGTGCGTGCGTGCGTGCGTGTGCGCGTGCGTGTGCGCGTGCGTGCGCGTGCGTGCGTGCGTGCGTGCGTGCGCGTGCGTGCGTGTGGGTGTGTGTGTGTGGGTGTGTGTGTATGCGTGCGTGTGTGCGCGCGTGCACATGCGCGTGTGCGTGTGTACATAGTTGTCAAAATATCTCGAAAACGAAACGTGGTAGAAAAGTGAAATTTTATATATAAGTTTATTCCCACCTTGTCACTTTCTTGTAAGAATTTTGTTAAAATCGAATGACCGGAAGTGCCACTTTATTCTTGTGATTTTTAGGTTTTTTGCAATTTTTTCGAAAACGGCTCTAACGATTTTT
>JAHWXV010214276.1:0-15516 GCA_024586415.1 Phrixothrix hirtus | reverse complement strand
TTTTAGAAGTAAAGTAATTAAGTGCGCCACTGGATTTGAAAAACGAAGATTATAACAAAAAAATTGGTACAAAAGTTATTAGATTAAATAAATAAATTGGTGTCAAAACAGAAGTAAAGTTGTAACGAGCTCGGAGTTTAGAAAAATTCTACATTAGCTGCATTTTCATGTATTGTATTTAATTTTCTATTAACCCTAATTTTATATAACATCGGGTAAATATTGCACTAAACAGAATTAATTTTCAATCGTTGTTGTAGAAATGAATTTGGCAATGAGACGTTAAGTTACATTTACTTTTAGTAGAAAATGAATTATCAACATGCTTTGTGTAAATGTAGAATAAAAATTTGGCAACGAAGGCATCTACCTACATGATGAAATAACATAATATTGTATAAAATGGCTTGAAAGTTTCCATAATTTGAGTTTTAGGATATATTAGAATTATAATCAATATACTATAAATAAATGTTCTTCAGTCATTGCAATAGAATAATATTGTCGATTCATTATGTAATATGTTAACATAAGTGGTTTAAAAATGTTGTATTAATATTTATAATTAATGCGATTCTGTTTTTGATTGGAGCAAAATATTTAAAGATTTGTAAACAGCTACAGCAATTAGGTACTTTGATATTTCGAAAAATGCTTCCTTTTTTGGTAACAGTGAAAGCTAGTTGTCATAGAAATTCGTTTGTAACAATAGAACATTGAAAAATAACCAGAAAGTTGTTTAAAATACTTTACAAATTTGAAATATTTACGAATTCAATGGCAGTATCAAGAGCGTAACGATATTGGTCGTAAAGTCACGAGCCAGTAGACAGAAACGCACCTGTTAGTTCTTAATAAGCGTTTACGATAATTACGCCGTTCCAAACCGGTAGAAATGTTTTACATCCATCGTATCATTAAAACTATTAATGAAAGATATTGAAGCAATACTGGATCGATGTGAAGCGGTTTAATTATCGCAAATACCTATTATGTATCATCACAATATCCAACATATTCGACGTTATACAGATCAGGTCCACTTTTTACTTTCGAAAAACTTGCTTTAACGTTAGAAGTCGAGAATTAACAGTTTATTAAGCTATTTGGTAATGAAAAAACCATATGTGAAGGTTACGTCCAACAACTTGCTCAGAGTGAAAATTTCTATGGTATGAGAATTTCTTAACTTGATACGAGGTTCATCTTGGCAGAAATCAGATGCGCGAAGGCACAAGCGTAAATAAATGAATCATGATACCATTTTTAAAGTAATAGTATCATGAAATGAATATTGTTGCTTATAAAAAAATTAGTTAAATGCTGCAAAATTGTTTTTAAAAGTCTAACTATCTATTGTAATTAATTAGGTATTACTTACAACACAGGAACAGGCAAAATAAAATTGGCCGTGGTTTTCAATGGGTTTTCAATATTAATTCCGCAAACACTCAATGATTGCCCCTGTGAGCTATTTATCATCATAGTGAAAGCAAGTCGCACTCGAAACTGCAGTCATTTAAATTGAAATGGTACGTCAGCCGGAATCATTGGGATGTGCGGTATCAAAACGTCTTCTCCTTATTCTATCCCTTTAGAATGGTTACTTCAATCATGTTGTTCGGTAATTTTTTCACTGCTATGCGTATGCCGTTACAAAGATATGGTTGGTTGATATTTTGCAATACTATGAGCACCGATCCGATCTTTAACTGAAAATTGTGAGGCGATAATCCTGGAAAATCTAGCGAGTTCAAAAATTCGGGTGGATAGTTGACATCATCGTGGTTAGTAGCGCTATCAACTAATTTGTTTATCCTCAATTCACCGGCAATTTCATTTTGAATTTTAAAATTTAATTAATTTACATCCATGTTTTTGGCACCCGATTAGCTCGTTCGCTCAACCAAATATAATCTCTGTAATTTTAAACAACGTTTAGGAACACCTTTTGAAAAAGTTCGGTTTTTGATTCAGTGAACTGACAAAAATTGTCAGGAAAGGTAATGCAATCAGCCAAACGTCTAAAGGTAATTTGCCATTAGCAATGTCAATGAGCTGTTTTGAAAATATTTCCCCAGATTGATCATTTTACATCTCGACCCGCATATTCTTGTTTAAATTTAGTATCTTGAGATTTTTCCACAAAATGGAGGACTTTTTAACATGCATTAGGTTTATCAGCTGACATTGACAGTGAAATCACTGGCAATGTTTGACGAAAATCTCCTGCTAACAAAAGCATGACACCCCCAAATCGGTTTTGATTGTTCCGCAGATCTTGCGTGGTTTGGTCTAATGCCTATAAAGACTTCCTGTGTGCCATTGTGCATTCATTCCATAATATTAATTTACATTGTTGCAAAACCTTTGCTATTGCAGAATTCTTCGAAATGTTGCATTTCGGGGTTTCGTTGCTTTACAAATTCAACGGCAATTTTAACGCCGAATGAGCTGTTCTACGGCCTTCTAACAATATCACTGCAATGCCATAAGAAGCAAGTACAAGTGTAATTTTGTTGTATGAGCGAATTTTTGTTAAAATCAGTGAAATCAAAAAAGTTCTCCCTGTATCACCGAGAACGTCCAAGAAGCAAATCTATTCAGTGCCATCATTTACAACTTTCATAAGAGTATCAAATACATACTTTTGTTGTTGGTTAAACAGCGGAAGATTTATTCGAACTGATATATATATATATATATTCCAGAAGCAGTACCCTAAATAAATAAACTTGAATGAAGGTAACGCTAAAAATCGAAAGTTATACTTCGAATACCCTTAAAGAGAAAACAGTCCTTTAATATTAAGAAATGATTTTATTTTTTAGTGTAAATATTATTAATTTATATATAATAGATACGATATTATAACCGATTGTCCAGGTTTTTAAACATACATATGTCGTATAATCCATTGTTCGTATCTAGAAACCCTTGTGTAAATAGCAGGGAGGTTGGGACGACCACATCCAAGTCCCCATCCAACAACCCCTTCTTGGAACCATTGCATTTGATCACTGAGGCCATCTACTCTTCTCATTAATGGTCCCCCGGAATCTCCTTGACATGCGTCTTTACCTGGTTCCCCACCAGCACACAACTGATTTGGCGACAGGTGTCCGTGTTTTGTTAAATTTTTGCAGTCGTTATAGGTTAACATTTTCACATTTACTTTTAATTTAACGTCAGAACGATTACCTAAAATAATTTAATTGAAATAAAATAATACGCTAGTACCTTGTACGTATATGTATACCATTTTCGGTGTTACCCCATCCAGCAACAACTAGACGATCGCCAACAGATGGTACGGTCATATTATCTGGTGGCAAACAAATAGGACGAATGTAATCTTAAAGAAAATGTCTTAATTGATTTCGTCAAATTAAATGTAGATTAGTACCTGTAAAATGCACATTCCTTTCTAATCTAATTAGACCAATGTCATTGTTGTGATTTATATGTGAGAAAAATTCATGAGGTATTTTGGTTTCGATTTTTAATTTAAGAACAGGATCGGCACATTCTATAACATCAAAACTAGTACGACAATCTGGATCAGACGTAATATCCCAATCTCCCAACCATACAGCAATCCTTAAAAAAGTTCTTTAGCTTATGAAAGATTAATTTGCACAATATTTTACGGTTCGAATTCGATAGGTAATAAACAGTGGGCTGCTGTTAATACATATCTGTTGTTTATTAAACTTCCTCCGCACTTTATACCAACATTTTTTAACCCCACTTTTGTTTGATACTCTATTGCAGCAACCCAAGGAAATTCCCTTAATTCAGTAACGGTACCACCTATGATTCTAGAAGTACGTGAATAACTTTCTATACCACAAATGGTACTATTGGATAACTGTGCTAGATGTAAGTGTCCCAAAGTTATTTCGGTACGGATTTCGTTGCTTTTCTCGTGAAAACTTGTAGAAGCGCAACACACTAAAAACTCTGTATCGTAACGGCACTGGGATGTTTCAGTATATTTCGGAATATCTTCTTCACTTGTTGGTACCGCTTTAAATTTATTTCCACAAGAACTAAGCGGCAGACATTGACCGCTTTCGCCGTTAGGTGTGGTGCATATTTTGTTTCGATCTAAAAGTTAAAATTTTTTAATGTACCGAGAACATTTTTTCGATTATGTCATTTATTTTATATTATCTCTAACTATTTGCAAATATGTCAATGATTTTTTAAGGAACGCTAAAACATAGTTTATATTCCAATTCAGAGTAAATAACGTCGTAACCTAAAACTAATTTATTAACTATTCATTATTCTTCTAACAATAGCATTATTTTAATTTCTATATCTAAAATTGTACACAACTATTGTCAATTGGTTAACCGCTATAATGTTTACATTAACAACTTTATTTAATAAGTAAATCTTACCTAAGCCTTCAGAACGAATACCGCCAATAAAATTGGTCAGAAAAATAATAATTAAAAGCTTGTGTTTCATATTATTTACAACAATAAAATACTTTACAAATCTAATTAAGGAATGATTAAAACTAATGTACTTTGTTGTTATCAGTAGGTCAGTGGATGTTAAGGATTTATATAATTAATAGCAAGATCTATTAGTGCTACTAATGTAATTTATAATCTCTTTGAAATTCAAAGAGAAAATTTTTTTTTTATACCAGACAATGCTAAAATATTTAGGTTTTTACGCACGGGCTACTCAAAATATCTTTATATTTTGTAAAATGCAGACACTCAATAACATGTTCGTGATAATTGTTTGCTCAGCAGCTAAAATATATTCAACTGAAACATGCATTTTAGCCCTATCACACATGAGATCAGTCGGTGACTAAACTAAATCGGATGCTATGTTTCTTATATATGAGGAGATACAGTGCCAGCAAGCTTAAAAAGGCCGCAGAAAACATACGAACTAGAAATAATAACAAACGGCAGCAACCAATCATCTCGCTGTATTTAAAAATATACATTCTGCGTCAAATCCCATTTTAATGGGTTTTGACATTTTGTGCGTGAATTAAAACTGTCTTATTTTATGTTTTCTTGCATTTTACGATCTATTTATACTAAATAGTCTATTTCAAGACGCTAGTTTACCGTCCATAAATCGATTTTGGTAAGTAAATTAATATATACATACGTCATAATACACTAATGTATTAGGGTTATGTTAAACACTAATGTAGCCGTAAACTATTACATCTGTTAAGTAGAATTAAGTAAACTTGCTATACCGTAAACTTTGTCTTGTTTTAGCTATACTGTATCATGCATCCTACAGAATTGATTTGGGGTACAATGTAAAGAAAAGTAGCGGCAAGTAATGTGCACCAAGAAGCTAGTGATATTTGTGATTTACAATTTAAAATTAAAAAATTTTTTTACACTTACTTGTAATTTACTCATTTAAAACAACATAATAGTTATATTCTCCTAAATTTTGATATTAATTATTTCATGTTGTTTGGTTACATTGTTGTATTAAGTAAATATTGGTTTTTATAATAAAAGGCAAAATGTTTTGTATTTATCACTATTAATGTACATGATGAACTATTAGTTCGCTCAGCCGTGCCCACTCAAGGATACTTTAAGCTTTGTGGCACTGTATTGGAATGTTTTTAACTTAACCGTGAAAACGATACTGCATTTTAGAACAAATAGTTTGCTGAAATGTTTCTACAGTTCATTATTGTATAGCCACAAAATCGGGAGTGAATTTGGACTTCTTTGTCTAGGTAGACCAAAAGGATGACATTGACATTATTGCTATTTACGTCAAGTTTCATAGGTATATATGAAGAGCAGACTCGCATATTAAATTTTATCTGGAACAGATAATTTTGAGAAAACCTCAAAAAACTGCCAGAAGTTTATTGTTTACCTTTAGGAATTGGATTTTTGATAAATAGCTCTTAGTTTATTTCCGTTTACAGTTAAATCAATTTTATTGCAATTTTGTATTTTTTGAATAAAATGGTTCCGACAAAATACATTTTGAAAGTCTATTGTGGACAAATTGCACTTTGATTGTCGTTTTATAAAATTCAGAATGCAAATGGTATCTCTGCATATTATAAATAGTTGATGTACACTATATATACTCTATAAACAAATCTATACAATGCAAAAATACTTCATTGAAACGAAAAAGAAATAATTTTTACTTAGCGGTAACTTCTTACTGCATTATTACACCTTCTTTAAACTGTCGTTTGCGCATCAGCATCATTACTGTCGCAGTTGAGTTCTTCTTCTCCGGGTACTTCTTCATTATTACATGGTATTTGGGTATCAATGATCGGAATTATCCACTGCAGATCTTTATCCTTTCTGCAATCAGAACCAGATCTACAAGATAGCAGCTTCTCTAAGTTTCTTATTTTGTCTAACTTAATGTTATGGTATCACGGTACTTTTGGCAAAACAAATTAAAAGTTTCTCCTTATTCCTCGTTTAAGGAGTGCTTGATATTTCTTGATTGCATTGTAGAATCTGTAAAGCAATTCGGGATTAATAACAATAACGTTTTTATCTTTCCTAGATCGAGTTATAGTAATCCGTTTTGCTTGACTGATTTCCTGTACTTTATTGAACACAGTTGTTGCTATTTTAATGTCATGTAGATTCCAATTATGTCCTTAAGAGCGTATTTTACCCACTCAGGAATATATTTGATAATATTCGTCAGGCCATTTATTAATACTTTGCTTCCTTCTCCACCCGCCCCATAACTCTATCTGCCGGTAGGAATGAATGCCCTCTTACCGGAAACGTCACAATCACTTGTTTCAGAGTTTTCGGTGCAACATTTCTCAACCAAAGCATTAACTGATGAGCTGTATGACTGTTACGGTTTTGGTCAGAGCAACCGTCTGAAAATAAACGAATAGCTCTAATTTCAGGTTCTAGTTTACCTTTTTTTAAGTAATCATTTTAAGTAATCATTTTAAGTAATATAGTGCAGAACATATTTCAGCAGTTCCCCGCCCAGCTTGTCTTTAAAGCCATGTGTAAAGAACGAGATGTTGGGTATGAAAATCTGTTATGCAGAATGAATAAAATGACAACTGTTAAACATAGAATGCTTCCTAAACGGGCACTTTTGGAAAAACCTGTATTTGTTGCAGATCAAAGCACAGAGAAATTCCAGTACTATCTCCTTCTTTAATTAGAGAATAAAATTGTTTTGCGCGTTTTTTGTGCACTTTCAAGTCTAAAGCAATTCTCTGCTTATCTGACTAATTGCTTGCCATATTGATTTCTTGCTTGCTGCGATAACATTAGCGGCAAATATCAGTGGTAGGAGTTCCAAATCCAATGCTGAACTTTGTAGTTCACTTGTAAGGGTGGGTCAATACTGGCATTATGAAGTCTCCATAAGATTGAAATATTATAATATTATAATCCTTATCGACTTGAGTCTCCCATAATTTCTTTCATTGCCCTTTAATTTCGTAACGAATTTTTTGACTATTAATTTCTTTTCAGCATATCTAGCAGATTGTCCGCCACTACCTCGATTCTCAATAAGACTTCTTTCATATGTCCATTTTTTGCACTGTAAACCTAAAATGTAGCAAATGAAGTAAATTGACACTGCTTTGCTAATAAATTTGAATTACTGACCTTATACTTTACAGAACATTTATGCGATTTGCCTTCACTTTTACGTGACCTCTTTCGTTTAGGCAAAGTGACTGTTAACAAACGTGCTATCATTTCGTCCTGGTCCTTATTAGTGGCATAACGGAAATAGTATGACCGGTTATGTTTTATTTCCAAGGCTCTATTGGATCCACATTCAAAGTTCACTTTTTTGTGGTTGCAGATTCGTGTAAAGTGGTTCAAACTGGGATCAGGGCCGGCATACCTAGTTAAACAATAATTCATGTAGTATCCCTTTTTTTAGATAAGATAAGAGAACTAATTGAGCAGATTAGATGTAACAAAAACCGTTTGCTAAAAAATTTAATTTTTTGTAAAGCATAAATCTTTCAAAATTATAAACCGTTCTGTTTTTGTTCAATCAAGTAAATTAAATAGCCAGAATTGTATTACATTTAGTGTGGTGGTCTTTTAATAATAATTAAGTAGTGAAGTTGCGCGTTTGTTAAATAATTCTCAAAATAATCACAACTTGCGACATTATTTGATATATCAAAAACAATACGATTTATTATTTTGAAACTTGCACCTTTACTAGAGTATTAAATTTACTATCAAATTATGTTTCATCTAATTTACGTTACATAAAAACAGTGTGTGTGTTATTACCTCATTTCCTTCCTCTTTTCCCTTCCAGGAATATTTTTTGTTCGTTTTCTTGTTCCCCTATTTATATCACCCACTATATGCTCGATGTCAAATGACATATTTTTATTATGAGTATACACCGATTTAAGGTTAAAACACTGTTTAAGCCATAATGATACGCAAACGATTAGAATCAGCGTACACACTAATTACCTGTCCCATACGGTGTGAGCAAAATGCATTTTGTATGCGAAACATTTGTGGATTAATTGCGGTTTGAAAGATCAAGCATACTTACTTATTTATTTTGACTAGGATATAATATACCTTTACGCGGAAAGATACTAAAAACCCATGCAGAAATGGATAAAGATGCCAGCGCCAGCTCTAGTTAAAAACTAACCAAATGTGGACAAACGGCATTTTGCAAGTCTGCTCTTCATATAGTATCTACATATTATATACACCTTAATGGCATTCTTTATGCTTTTAATAATAAACACGTAAATCCGAAAAAATTATATTAATTAAATTATAGGCAAAAAATCAAAAAGATATTAGTATTTTAAGTATAGGGTTGCGTTGAAATGATTACAGAAATTTTACTTACGCATTCCTTGCGTCTCATACATTCAAAAAATGTAATAGAAAACAATTAAACAGCTTTAATTTGGACTCAATCGAATTTAAAGAGTTCTTGTCAAACTTCTTGGAACTTCTGGTATGCAATATTCATAATCGGAAGTTTGATCTCATTTGTAAAGAAATCACGTAAGCTTACTCCACGGTTAGTCTTACTAATTTTGCCGGTCATTGCAGTTGAACGCATCTAGCACCGTGTATTAATAAAAGAACTGTCGTTACTAAATTAGATATGGTTGTGTATTTTTTCAAACATTGTTTTATTATTCAGTTGTTTAGCGAACCTATGTTTATCTAATTTTTTAATTATTTTTGTGCAAGTAAAACTTATCCAAGACCGATAAGAACTTAGTTATTAAGACCGCTTGCATTATCTTATTAATTTGATTATTTATGGACTAAAAGCCCTATTGAAAAAATGAAAACGCATGCCCCTTTAGAATATTGTTTTGTACATTATGTAAAAGTTTGAGAAAAAATTGAATACTAAAGTACAAACTTTTCAACTCTACGCACTTGATTTGAAATTATATATTTATTACTCAATTGTTCGCAAACTATTACAAAATTACAAGGAACCATTACAAAACGATTAGTCATTGTATCTTTTTCAAAAAGGTTTGTGTTTCAGAAATATTAAAAAGCAAAGTAAATGCGTAGAAGCTGGTATTTTCTCTTAGTCGGAAACCCAAACTTTTAGATTTTGCTAGTGGCTGTAGAAAATTTTAAATTATTGAACAGCTTGTGTTGTTATAGTATGTATGCTTTGCCAAATTTTGAACATTCACTCTAAATGAAATGCAAGATTTTAATTTATTAGGTACTATAGTTTAAATCACATTTCTAAGGAATTCGCGGTGATTATAATTTCTGCAAAGCATTACACTTACTAATGTGCCATAGTTATATGAGTTCCGAACGAATTTACTATTTACCATTTAATGCATGCGTTACGTTGACGTGTTTTTACACCAGTACACTATTACATTAAATCACAATTAAATATGCAATCTTTAGGAGTAATTTGTTTTTAATTTTAATATAAACAAGAGGATTCCGTTTATAAGTAAAATTATCTCTTTTATACTTTTAGTAATAATAATAATAACGGACTTTATTTAGCAGTTTGCTAGCAATACAATTATTAGACAATTATTATTATAAATATTACAAAGCTTACAAATGTATTAGTCACTACATGTTACGTAAATATGTGTATAATTCTTTATTAAATGTCTTTAGCTTTTTAGCATTTTTAATTTGGTTAGGCAATTTATTGTACATTTGAATTCCTTCATAGTACAATGTTTTCTGCTACGAATGAAGTTTTACATGTGTAATGATATATTTATTTTTAGAGCGTATGTTATATTCGCAGCATTCGTGTTATTTCTTAAGAAGGTCACCTAAGTACATCGGTATCTCTTCATGCTCTATTTTGTAAATTATTATAAGGTTTGCCCTATTGATAATTTTTTCAATTGATAACCACCCTAAGGTAGATAACATATCACGTATTTTCTGTAGTGCAGGAAATTAACAATGAACAACAGTAATTAAAATGAGGCAAAATGATCGTATTGTAAACCAAAGTCCTAGACCAATACGATAAACACTCCCTAATTTGCAACTTGATTAGAGAAATATAACTGGGGATCTAAAAAGACCCCCAGGTATTTAATTTCAGACACAAACTCAATAACAGTCTTGTTTATGTTTACTTTTAAGTTCATATCGGAATATTTTCGACAGCTTGTTTTTGACTATTACCATACACTTAGTTTTTGATTCATTCAATTTGAGTCTATTTTGACAAAGCCAGTCAGACAACATTTGAAGCTCATTATTTAAAGTTCTGGTCATGTCAATGAAATTGTGTCCAGAAACAAAAATAAGCATATCATCTGAAAATATACTTACAGGGGAATTCTTTAATACCGCATGGATGTCGTTCACGTAAATCACAAACGAATGATGCCCCAAAACACTTCCTTACGGACACCCCAGTTCCTTTCTTTTTTATTAGACAAAACATTTTCTAGCTTAGTTTTATAACACCTGTCCTCTACACTAATGCTGTATCTTTAACACCATATAAGCTTAATTTCTTTAGCAGGATCTCGTAATCAATTGTCTCAAACGCACGTTTTAAATCAACAAAGACACTAATTACCACTCTTCCTTCATTTAATTCACTTCTCCATAAGGCAAACACATATTGTAATGCTGATTCACTAGAGTGCTTACTTCTAAATGTAGACCGAGCTTTATACACCAATTGATGGTTTTCAAAATGTGATCGTAATTGAAAAGCAACAATTGTCTCAATAAGTTTATCTACTACCGCTAATAAATTTATTGGCTGAAATTCGACAGGAAATTTAGTTTAGATATTTTAGATATAGGAATTATAACGCTAATTTTTAGGTAAATTGGTATCTTACCTCTAGTCAAAGATGTGTTCACTATATGCAGCAAAGAATAACCTATTACACAGAATAGCTTTTTTACCAAATTAACATTAACTAATACATCACTAGTGCATTTATACCTTAACTTATTTACAATTTCCTTTAGTTCAATGGTATTAAGCGTTTCAAACTTTGACAATGTAACTGCTTCCTTTAATACAATGTTGCTGTTCCATGACTTACTTGAAATACTATTTGTATTTGATTGTATTGATCTAATAGTAGTGATAGCAGTATTAGCATATTGATTATTCACCTCTTCGTTCCTCTTATCAGTTGTAATAGTTATATCTTTCGTATTATTATTCACGCCTTCTATTTTATTTACTTTAAAGTTTACAAATAAGGAATCATCCAGGGCGTTTTTATTTGCTAATATCACTTCTTTATAATAATTCATGTTAAATAACTCGTAAGCATTTCTATCAGTCATTCTCTCCCGTAGTCTTATATTAATTTTACTAAAACTGTATAATGAGAGTTTTCATTACTGAATTTATCAAGCGTAAGCTAGTAGCTAACAATCATGTTCATAATGTCAATATGTACCCTTACTCCATTATAATAAATTAAAAGGGTATGGTGAGGGGGGTGGGGTAGTAGATAGAGATACGGTATGTGTGCGCCATCATTTTAAGGTAAATGTTGATGTAAATTCAATAAAGCTAAACCATAAATAGGTTAATGTATAATATGTAAGAAGTTGGGTAATTTAAATGTTAGTTCCAAATATATTTTAAGTCAGATGCCGTGTTATATATTCTATCTCTATCTACCTTTATATTTACAAGTTTTCTATAATAAATCTATTTCATTGATAAATGTTAAAATATTTACATTGTAATTAAAACATCAATGTCTTTACATAATAACAATGTCGCTTTGTTATAAAGGGTTTAGCAACATATCGATGATCAATATACTGAACAATACTTAAAATAAAATTTACATCGTTAGGATTTGTTAACTAATCCCCCGGAAACGTTCAGCTAAATGCGAAATAATTTGGAATGATAAAATTGTGCTATAATTATTAGAAATGAATATGTTTGGATAATAGAAGTGATATTTACGAAACCATGCAAGAACCATAAATATCCTCGTTGCCACTGGGGGTCCGGATGCGTAATTACTTCACTAAAAGTATTCAAGCGTTGAACCATTTTTTGCTTTAACAATTATTTAACTTTTTTATTTTTAAACATAACATTTGCAACTTATATTACTTTAAAATAAGCGTGTCTAAAAAAAGGCATAGCTTGAGAATATGTCGACTTATTATATTAAATGAGATTTTTATAAATATTTTATATACTTTAGAAGATAATTCTTACATTCATTTAATTTTCGAATAAATAATGAAAATAGTTGAATTATGTATTATCCTCTGCCATTAATTAAACGCTGCTAATTAATGTGAGCATAAAATTCCTTAAATAATCTAATGTGGATTTAAATCATAAATGCTATTCGATTGATACGTAAAGTCACTATACAGCGTTTTATAGTCGCGAGCCGTGATGTTATTTTATGCGTGTTACAGCTTGCAAAACACTGAATCATGCAGATCTGTTTGTATAAGTCTCGAGAGGTTCTTGATTAAACCGCGAATAAAAACCGCGACACCACTAATTAAGCTTTAAATTAACTTCCAGACTAATTACATAATAAAGAATTTTAAATTAATTTCATTAGAGCTTCGATTATTAAATTAACTTTTGGATCAATTGCACAATAAAGAATTTTAAATCAATTTAATTAGAGCTTCGATTTCTGGCTTAACTTTCAGATCAATTACATAGCAAAGAATTTTAAACCAATTTAATTATAGCTTCTATTTTTAAATTGACTTTCAGATTAATTACATAACAAAGAATTTTAATAAGCATTCGCATATAAATTTGAATCATAGAACATAATTATCAAAAATATTTCGTAATAAAATTAAACACTATAAATGGAAATAAACATTCGATTATTTATATAATTAGCCTATTAATTAAATTCAACCGTGAATAAAAACCGCTAAACGCTAACAAAACCGGTAATTAAATCGCTAAAACGTGAATAAAATCGGGAAACCGTGAAATAAAATCGGGAATTAAACCGAAACCCGCGAAATAAACCGCTAATAAAACCGTGAACCCTCGAAACGCTAATAAAACCGCGAAACCGTGAATTAAAACCGCGGATTCACATCCACACCGCGAGCCAATAGTTACTACTGTAAAAAATCTGGGTGTATGGGTGGCGTCGTACTGTCTAATCTTCCCTACCTAGTCTATATTTGTATTACCCATTAAAAGTGTTCGATGCTTTCGAATTATAACTTCATTAAGTTTTTCTTTTAAAAAGTTACAAAAATTAACATAGGGATAATTTGGCAATCTATAAAATGCTCCAAATAGGTTTCACATTAATTATTAATAACCAAAAAGTATAGTCTCTTGCTTCATTGCAAACAATTGCAAAATATAATGCATTTTTAACATAAATTACAGCTCCACCTCTATGTCTGGTTTTGGTATGTAAAACTGCCGTTCTGTATCCATCTATGCTTAATTCACTCTCATTGATGTCGGATGTTACATGAGTCTCACTAATACAAACAACAAAGTGATATTTTTCATAAAACAATTAGCTTAATTCTAATCGGTATGACATAAGTCCTTGAATATTCAATTATAACAATAAAATGTTGCTAACCTACTTCTCTTTAAATGGATCTATTAACTGCTATATATACTACTGAGTCCTACCACGTATTCTTTTCTGAATCCTCTTTAAACAGACACAATCTTTATCAAATACGCTGTGATTAAAATCGATATTAGGAATTTTTAAAACATCATTTACATATTTACAATTTGTACATTCCTCACTGCGTGATGTGCAATCGCTACTTTCATGATTCTTATTGCAATGCGGACAAACAACATTTTTTTCGCGGCATTCTCTATATTTATGTCCATATTTCGAACATTTATAACTACGTAGCACACTAATGTATTCATATACGGGAAAACTCTTCCAACCAATAAATAACTTCTTGTTTTTAGTGAGACGCTTAAAAGCTTCAGATGAGACTTCCAAAGTTACATTATGAAGAAAACTGTTTTTTGGCAAATATGTTTTAATTATGCTCAGTTCCAGGTCCCTTGAATTCACTAAAAAACTCCGGCTTTGGATTAGACTAATGAAATCTTCGTCACTAGTTAAATATGAATCTTGAACTCCAACAATAATGATTTTTGGCCTTACAAGTTTGGCCATTTTTATATCATACTTTTCAGATAACTCAACAGTTGCTATTTCCTGTAACTTTTTCACAGATGCCATATCATTACATTCAATGACAATACTACCTTGTACCGCCAATTTTACGCTTTTTACTGCAACTAACAATCCCGATGGATTTATTTTATCAGTAATAACTATTTTTTTTTGTACTGCTATTCTGATTTATATCTTTTGGCTTTATAATCAGTAGCGGAAAATTATATTTTTAACAATGTTACACCCACCCCTCTTCCTTATTTTCCTGTACAATATTTCCTTCTGTAAAATTTTGCATTATCTTATAAGTAGTAAGACAACACACGCTTCTGGACCGGAAGTGGGTAGGGCAACTGGCTTTCAGGTGTAGGCTCAGCCACGTGTAGGAGCTTATGTCACGTGACAAGATGGTTGATAGAGAATGGGGCCCATGATGGCCGCCGAGTTGGTGGAGGGGCGAAACCCTAGGTGTAAGAATGGTCTCCGGGACTCCGCCCCCGGAAAAGAAATGGGGCTAAGCCTTAGTGACAAGATGGCGTGGAATCTGTTGCCAACCTAAATATAGTTCCAAAATGACGTTGAACCTATTACCAACCTAAATCTGGTTCCAAGATGGCTTCGGATCCGTTACCAACTTAAATGTAGTTCCAAAATGGCGGAAGATTCAAATTTGTTAGGTGTTAGGTTAGGTTAGATCAAATTAGAAAAGTTTAGGTTGAGCTTTGGGTGGTCCAAAACTCAAGCTGAACTTTTCTAATTTGATCTAACCTAACCTAACACGGTTTGACATAATCTAACATCACGTTATCTATACCGACCTAACCTAACCTAACACGGTTTGGCATAATCTAACATCACGTTAT
>JAHWXV010214189.1:0-15695 GCA_024586415.1 Phrixothrix hirtus | reverse complement strand
CTGAAGCTGCCTTGTATATAATTTTAATGAATTGTAAATATCTATAATTAGTTTTAGTGAGTTATTGCCGCAGCTACATATTTGACGCAGCCAAGCAAGCTGTCTTGGGCCCTCTCCGACTTTTGAGCTATACTCGAGGTATATGTTAAGCTAGCCCAGTTCGTACTGAGCACCTTACAAGATGTATAAATAAATTTGATGTTAGTTCGTACCAGAAACTAACCCAATTGATGATGAAACCAATGAAGTCGAAACGTGGTTTGCAATATATACAAATTCCCATGCTAGACATATACCTAGAACTTGAGTGCTTGCCAAGATCTAATTTCTTAAAGCAAAAGACGCATCATGCGATGGAACTAATTTCGTAGAATGCACAACACAGAAATGGCTTACAGAAGAATAACATATTTGGTGAATTGACATATTACACACTTTGTTAATTTATTAAAATCACTATGCAGATTATCAATTTAAACTCTTCAATTTTGATCGTAACGCGTTGTACATTACACCAACTAAGAGCAAGTAAAAAATTAAAAACCCCATGAACGTGTTTTGACTTGCTATCATTTTAAAAAAATCTCCAAGCATACACTAGAAGGCAATTAGAATGTTCATTAAGTCGAATTTTAATAACAAAGTTTGATGATTAAATTAAAGAGCTTAAATTACCAAATCGTTACAAAACGATTAAGCTTCATTTCAAAACTTTCCCAATCCAATGGTTATTAAATTGGAGTAACCCTTTATTGAAGGTGGTCATAGCATCAACTGAAGAAGGATACACATAACTTCGGGGAGAAAATTGCAGTTCATTAAGTTTACTGTCAGAATATTTAGTAATTTTAACCTAAACATGGCAGTAAGACTTAAATTTCGACGTGTAATGGAAAGCTACACCAAGAATTAATATTGAACGAATATTCAATGAGCAGTGATTCTATTTTCGAAAGAGTGGAAATGACTTAAAGATGAAAAATAAGAACAGCAACAATCAGCTAATAACTGAGAGCTTTAGAACGTACAGTTTATACAAGATGGAGCACAAGGAACACGTGTTTTAGGAATGCATAGTACTTTGGAGGGGAGAGGTTGGAGATTTCCCTACTCCGCCTGCCACGAGGTATGGAAAGTATAGTTTCAATAAGAACGTAGAGCACCGTACGTTTGCTATTGAGCACTTTTTGGAAATGCCTTTTCTGTAATTTCTGTTCAACGTCTATTCCCTTAACATTTGAATGTACCGGTTGGTGGGCCGATCTCTGATCGAAACACAGCAGTCCGATGGGTTGCACATTTCGCACAACTGGATCTGTTATGAAGGGGTTATCACCTGATAGTTCTCGTACAGCTCGAATTCATGAAAATATGGGAAGAGCGGTTATCCAGAGTTCTCGACGCTCGACAGGGTTCACTACAGCGCATCCTACACAATGATTTGCACGTCCACTCCTACACAAATTACTTGAAGGTGATTTTCTCGAACGCATACAATTTTGAGAAAGAATGATTGAAATGTGTGCTGCTAATGTTTTGTTCTTATGAGTGATGAGGCACATTTCAATTTAAACGGCTATGTGTACAAGCAAAATTGCGTTATTGGGCAGCAGAGAGCCCAAGAGAGGTACACCAGTAACCTTTCCATAGTTGTAAGGTAACAGTTTGGTACGGTGTTTTAAAAACAGGGATCATTGGATCTTATTTTTTCGAAGAAGGACGAGCTACCGTAACAATGACTTTTCAGCTCTAGGTTGACATGTCACGCAACTTTTCGTTTCCATAACATAGAAGAAATATGGTTCCAACAAGACGGGGTCACAGCCTACACAGCAAGAGCCACGAT
This sequence comes from Phrixothrix hirtus, assembly GCA_024586415.1. Lineage (NCBI taxonomy): Eukaryota > Metazoa > Arthropoda > Insecta > Coleoptera > Phengodidae > Phrixothrix > Phrixothrix hirtus. Next base: position 13,849 of record JAHWXV010214189.1, on the reverse strand, counting down.
GGAAGTTGTCCGACAAATGTCTCCAAAACACGTAACCTCACTGGTGACGTTCCTTGGCCTTCACGGTCACCGGAGTTGTTGGTTTACGACTACTTTTTGGGGAATTACCTCGAGAAGAAAGTCTATGTTCGAAAACCTTACACGTTAGATGAATTAAAACTTCCCATTCGTGAAGAAATCGCAGCTGTGCCACAAGAAATGTTGAAAAAAACAATGCTGAACTTTGAGGAGAGGCTCCATATGTGTACCCAACAAAATAAAAGTCATCTTCCTGACGTAATCATTCATAATTGAAATTAAATTAAATAATCTTGTATACCAATAAAACTAGATATATCACAGACTATTTTTCTGAAATTAATTATTTTTGCATTGAAAATTAAGCAGTTTGCATCCTTTTGAAATCCATCCGTTCTTTTTGCGCCACTCTATACATCAACTATCATAGGTACGACAACAAAAAGAGAATGAGATTTGGTGCGCACCTGTGAAAATAGAAAGCGAATGCAGTGTAGCATTTGGGAGTTAGTAAAGTCGAAACGACTAAGGAATCCACACTTGGATTACATCTGCAACATTTACTTTTTGATGTTGAACAATTTAGTTCATTGCTAAATTTCAATTTCAATTCAGGCTCTTAGAAGATATGTCCGAAAGTTTAACCATTTTATTAAATTCCGCCGTTTTAGGCTATTGCCATTCTTATTTTATTTTTTATGCATACGTTAATATTAATTAGACTTAATCGAAATATTCAGAATATTTCAATCACCGATGCGATATTAGTTATATTCATTGGCACCCTTGGTTCGCCAAAAGGTCGAATTATGGCATCTAGTTTCAAGAAGATTTCAAATAAAGGTCTACCTGGTTATGAAAGAAATGAGTTAGAAACTCCCAATTTGACTGTCACGCAGTTTTATTTTTTATGGTTGTACTTGTGTAATTTGGCTTTATTTAATTAAGTAGTGCTTGTGTAATAAATATTTATTTGTTATAGAATGAGTGTTGCTAAACTCGAGCATCGAAGTGTGATTAAATTTCTTACGAAGGAAGGCAATGCTCCAAAAATTATCCATCAGCGAATGATTACAATTTAAGGAGAAGGTAGTCCATATTTTTACCAAGTTAAATTTTGGCCAAAACAATTTAAATGGGGTAGATAATCTATCAAAGATGACCCAAGATCAGGAAGATGCGCAACAGCAATAAATGAAACATTGTGCAAGAAAGTCGAAGCTCTAGTTCTTGAAGACCGACGAGTAAAAATTTATTTCATTACATACGAGCTAAAAATATCAGAAGGAAGCGTCTAGAACATTTTGCATCATGCACAAGGTGTCATCAATGTGGATTCTACGAATGCTTACACCTGAACAGAAATTGGAAAGACAACAAATTTGTCAACAAAATCTAATTGCTTTAGAGGAAAATCTTGACGTATTTTCGAGAATAGTGACTAGCAACGAGATTTGGGTACATCACTGCGAACCTGAGAGAAAATTAGAGTCCAGATAGTCGGTACAGAAGGGGTGGCAACCTGCAAAAAAATTTCTGACTCGACCTTCAGCCGGAAAATTGATAGCAATGGTCTTTTGGGATATGGAAGGCATATTGTTCGTAGAATACTTACTACGAGAATCTATAATTACTGCAGAGCTACATAAGTACCTTGAAGGATCTCAAATCAGTCATCACTAATAAAAGAAATCTTGTTGCTGCATGACAACGACAGAGTGCATAAGGTCAAAAAAGTTCTTTCTGTACTTAACGAATGTGAGTTTCTGGAGTTGAACCAACCTCCAAAAAGTCCTGATTTAGCTCCCACCGACTACTATCTCTTCGGAAATTTAAAAAACACTTAAGAGGTCAGAAATTTTGGTCGATGAGGAGATGAAGGGCTCGGTAGCTGAATATTTTGACGAGCAATCAAAACAATTCTATTCAAATAGTATTATGCAATTGGAGAAGAAATGGCTTAAGTGTGTTGAGATAGGCGGAGGTTACACAGAAAAATAAATATTTAATTCAAATCTTATGCCTTTTGCTTCATAGTCAGATATATCTTTACTTGAATTCCCCTCGTACTTATATGCTTTAGAAAATGTACAAAGAAATTAACTTCTACATTTTGTAACCAATTAAATTTATGATGATTTTTATATTGATTTTAAATTCTTTAACAAAGATTTTATCTTTAAAATTACGAAGTTTATTTTAAAATGACCATATTGGTTAAATTTTGAAAGCTAAGAACTAGTGATAATGGATCGACATATGTAATTTCAAGATCCTATATAGGATGTCCCAAAATGATCCACAATACAAGGACCTAGAATACTATATGAACTGTAGAATAAAAATTTTTAACATGCTTTTCAAAAATTTAAAAATTTTGAAAATTTAAATGGCATAATTTGACCTAAATATTGTCGAACGACAAAGCAAATGGAATTATATATATATATCACATAACGTTTTCGACTGTTAGGAATTCAATGGAATTCAAGACACTTAAGTCATCATCAGTGTGATAAAATTTGTTATTAGTTGTCTAAAATTTAAGATTGAACCTATAAAATTATAAAATTATTACAATTTGTTTTATAACATTTTTGTGGGATACTTACTATTTTAAATCAATTGGTTACTAACACCACAGGTACGTATTTCATATTTAGAATTTTACTTCAAATAGAATCAGTAACACTTTGAAGTATATAAAACATGTAAATATCATAAATCAAAAGTCAAAATTCAAATATTAATTCTCACTCCCATATTTACAATAATTTTGCAATTTTTATTTTAGCTTCTATCTTAAATTTTAGACAATTAATAACAAATTTTATCACACTGATGATGTCTTAATGGCCTTGAACTTTATTCGATTATAGGTACAGTCGAAAACGTTATATGACATTTTTATTTAATAAAAATAAATCTTAACAATTTTAACAATATTTTCAGGGAAGACCCTGAATTAATAACAATAAAGATCAACCAGGCTTTTTGTTATTATTTCAATCTACTTTGATTAAATATCCCCAATATCATTTATGGAACAAATACGAGGGCTAATCTGAATTTATTGAGAATTAGAAACACAGATAATTTGTTTGAGACTTTATTTTTAAATATGTTCAAAGTAGTTTCCTTCAGTAATAATACACTTTACCGTTCTTTCTTTTCACTGCTTAAAAGCTCTCAACCAGTCTTGCTTTGGAATAGCTGCAAAATAGTCTTGAACTACACCATCAATCTCCTCCTCAGACAAGAATTTTTTAGTCCGCAGAGTTTTGTTGACAACAATCAGAAATCACACATTGCCAGGTCTCATGAGTATGGTGGATGTTCTATTATTTTCAGCTGTCTATCGGCCAAAAAGTATCGAGTCGTAGATGTATGTGTCGACGCATTGTCATGTTGTAGCATGAGAACTCTACTAAGTACTTTATTTTTCTGTGTACCGCTTTACTGTAACTGTCTTCTGTCCATCCAGTTCAATCGCGCTGAAGAAAACTGCGTACATAACTTTTTTCATTGCTCTTTGCTTTTTGTCATTGTCGGGGTTGCTTCGTCTTTATGAATCCATACACGACTTGCTTAGCGAATTGGTACATCGGGAAAGGAAATATAAATTCCATCACCTGTCACAATTTTGGAAAAAATTTGGTACCCGCCATTATTTAAAAGATGTAGCGTTTGTTGGCAAATTCGGACACGCTCTGCTTTTTGGAATTCTGTAAGTTTATGGGGCACAAAGCGCCTAACACATTTTTTAAATGCAGATGATTGGTATGATTGTTCTAACTGATGAGGATCCAATCCTAAGTTGATGCACTATTACCGCATAGGTCACTTTATTGTCATCTGCATTTACCTTTCTAACAGCAGCAGTGTTTTCTTTTGTAACAGCTATAGAAGGACGTCCTGCGCTTTTTTGATGATGAATAAAAGTCCTTTCACGTTCAAATTCCTTACACTAGCGGTAAATTGTAGCCAAGGAAGGTGAAAGTTCAATAAATATTGAATCTAAACTTTCCTTGCACTCGTAAGCGCTTAATCGTTTTTTGAATTCGTAGTAAATCATAATTCGAAAATGTTTTTTTGGCAATTCCATTTTTTCATGTGTGTTGTAACTATAAAGTCTTGACAAACAACCTTCTAGCCACTTTGACCTTTGTAAGTTATATATCAACTGACAGGTAAAAGAATATAGATATTATAAGTGAAAACTTTGTTTTTCACGGCTTCCTTGATTTTCTGATTCTCAATAAATTCAGTTTGGCCCTCGTATAACCATTATTAAGGTATTTTACAAAATATACTTAAATTACTTTAATTACGGAAATAAACAATAAACAGAATTTACATTGTTTTACGTAGGGAATCTGTAACCCAAAATCTTAATATCTGTAAACAATAAAATTTCTAATTGGAGTATGTATTTTCAGAGTTGGTCTTTTTAGCAATATAATACATATACATGCGTTTTAAAATAATATTCAAAATATATTAAAGAATGATATACAACGCGGACAATGACTGCTATTCGACAGGAGAGATGCTCAGTTACAGAGTTAGACTTAATTCGTGGTTGACAGTAGGCATCTATAAAAAAAATTCATAGAAAATTTTGTTCTACGTTTCATGGAACATTTAGTTTTTATATTGCCGGTTACTTTTGGAGCACCTTCTATATACTTTTTCCGTGGTGAAACTATAATTACGAGGGGCGGTCAATAAATTCACAGAATGGGGGGAAGGAGGGTGGAAAAGTATATTGTGTTAGTTTAGTTTTTCAATATATTCTCCCTTGATAATAATACATTTTTCAGATCTTTCGATCAACTTATTTCTACCATTATAAAAAAATGTTTTCTTTTCCATCAAAATAAGCCGAAATTGCAAGTTTAACCTCATCCTCGCTCATAAATTTCTTCCCACGAAGCTCCTTCTTGAGGTTGGAAAACAAATAATAGTCCAAGGGTGCCAAGTCTGAGCTGCAGGGTGGGTGGTTTAACATATGAATGCCACAATCGTGAAGAGTAACCATCGCAACATGACTCCGATGCACTGGCGCGTTGTCGTGCAAAATCAGCACACCTTTTGTTAATTTTTCCCGTCTTTTCGCTTTTTCAGCATCCCTTAGCTGTTTCAGGAAATCAGCATAGTAGGATCCCGTTATTGAAACACCTTTATCTTTGTTAACAATGATCAGGATACCCTCCGTGTTCCAAACACTTGCCATTATTTTTCCGACCAATTGTGACACTTTCAACTTTTTTGGAGGTTGTATGCCCTGCATAGATTCCTGCCTAGATTCAGGCTCAAAATGATGAACCCAAATTTCATCTCCCGTAATAATTCGGCTCAAAATTTCATCTTTGTCGTCTCGGCAAAAGTTTAAAAACTCGCGTGTATACTCAACACGATATTGTTTCTGCAGTGTAGTGATCATTTTGGGTACCCATCTTGCACTAACCTTTGACATGCCAAGATGGGAGTGGAGAATATTTAAAATGGTTGTAGGAGATACTCCAACCATTTCTGCAAGTTGTTTCTTCCTTAAACGAGCATATTCAGCTACAAGTTATTCGTCCTTTTCCACAATGTTAGCGGAGGTGACTTCAATCGGCCGACCTGGTCGGGGGTCATCTTCAATCGACTCTCTGCCTTGTTTAAAAATGTTATACCACTTATAAATCATGGTTTTACCAGGACAACAGTTCCTGTAAACCGACGACATCTCACTCAAAATGGTTTGAGGTAGTTTTCTTTGTTTTGTTAGAAATTCGATTTTTTTTCATTGTCGATATTTTTATCCGCTTTTGGTTGCTTGATCAATAATAACTCTGAGGTTAATAACACAATCACAATGAAACCCTTCAGGTACACTAATAAGACGTCGCTGCATAGATACTGCACGCGGCAGTAATTCCCTCTCCCGCTAACCCCCCATTCTGCGAATTTATTGACCTCCCCTCGTAATTCCTGTTTGAAGAAATAATACTGATATGTTTTATCTTCAGAATATAGCGAAGTCAAATAAATATGTTATACATTTTTACTTTATCAACTCCAACTCTTCGTCCTGGCCGCAATAAACTAGTGTTATCTCTTTATTTATTGATTAATCTGTAATTAGTATAAGTATTGTCTAATTAATTGATGGTTTGATGTATGATATATTCATTCAGTAACATGCAATATGTATAATTACGTAAATTTGCATTGTACTGCAAAATTTAATTTAACCTCAGTACAAAATTTACATTCAAGTACAATGAGCAACTAAATTTGTGTTACTTTGTATTACTATTTGTATTACTTATTTGTGAACTAGATGTTATTTGCAGATAACGATTGAATAGAATTATAAAGATAATCATAGTATTAGCTGCGTTCCAAATAATTTTACGTTTAATATGTGCGCAACTAAGAATTACAGTTGATATAATATATTCAAATTTAAAATTTGGTTTTAATTCTTCGAATATTTTATAAATTTGTTTTTTTTAATGAATGGTTAATGTAATAATTGGATATATTTTAGTTGCAACATAGATCACATAGCAATTTAGTTAGTAGTACCATTTTATCAGACAAATTATCTTACCGCATAAAATAGTTCATTTAACGTTTTCAATAATCAAGTTTTTTGCAAAAGGCCCAATTGTGCTTACGCTCATTTACTGCATTTAAAATTTTGTATTTTAATCCATAAGTTGTTTTATTGAATTCTACACTGTTCCTGAAGTTGCAATAATTTTCTTTCTTTTTAGTCTTCTAGGTTGAATATTACAACCACGCTAGTCAATTGAAGACGTTATTGTCTGTTTTCAATTTTGCAGATCAACGGCAGTTGCGATATCCTTAACTGCATAAAATCGACGGGCTCTTCTTAACTGTTTACAACCCACCATAACCCCTCTCCATGTGCCAGTATCTTAATTTTGGGATATTCGTTAGGTTCATTTATTTCATTAATCCTCGCTGCGCATCTTTCATTCAAACGGAATAGGGAATAGATAATAACGCAATAGGTTGATAGTAATGGTAAGAGAACTTGGGTTATTTAATACACGTAGGTACTGTATCGACAATATCATTTATTTGAGTATATTGCAAATTTCGCTACCTTTGCATGTTAGCTATTTATATGTATAACGCTAGATAGTCTCTTCTGGTAGGAAAATGTACTATACCTTGCGATTGTTTCATCACGGCATAGTTTCGAGTAAATGGGTTTGAACGAAGTATTTATTTAAAATTTAGTTTAAAGTTGATATAAGATGTTTTAATATTAGTATGCAATTTAAACAGGCCAGACAATTATACCCAAGATAGTTGTAGCCTAAAATGAGTGTATCACTCAACTTCAAAGCAACATCAAAGTAAAATCATTGGTATTTCATTAAGAGCTATTACGATCAACATCAATTCACCCGCCTTTAAATTATTATCCTAAAAAATATTACTGGCCAAACAACTTACCACATTAAAATTTCATGGGATTCTCACCAATGCATAAATAACAGATTAATCCCTGTTAACCACCTTCTAGTAATCTTAGATCTAACTTCTCTATATACTAATATTCCAATTGAACTAGCAATTGATATTCTAACAAAGAAGTGGGATCTTAGTAAAGAACATACTAACATAGATTTTCAGAATTTCATTAATACCGTCGCCCTTATCCTGGATTCTACATTTTTCAATTTCAAGACAAATTTTATTCTCAAATTTATGGAACTGCAATGGGCTCACCAGTTTCTTCGATTATTGCAAACATAGTCATGGAAGACTTAGAAAATAACGATACTAATCAACCTAATTTCCCATTACTTTAATTTAAAAGATACGTTGATGATATCACAAGTATTCCAATTAATCAAACTCAATAAATTTTAAATATTTCAATAAATTTCTTCCAAAATTATAATACACAATTGAAATAGAAAAAATAATACAATAAATTTCCTCGACTTTACCTTACATAGGTGCAATAATTATAATATAACTAACTGGTACACAAAGCTTGTCTGGAATCAAAGATGTGTCAACTTTAATTCGAATACATCAGACAAATACAAAATTAGTTTAATCAATTACTTCAGTGATACAGCGATAACGTTTGCACATCACAAATTTTGGCTTAACAATATCAAAGAAATTAAAGAAGCTTTTAACTTAATAATTTTTCAACTAATTTTATTAATAAAAATATTAGAAAGAGAATTTTTTATTTATACAACAAACATAAATTCAGTAACACTAAAAATGAAACTAATAACCTAACCTCAAAAATTGTTCATTTATTTAATAAATATAATATTACAATTATGTTTAAAAATTTTAATACTACTTACAGATTTTTTAGCAATATTAAATTTCAAATTCCATTCCTTAATAATTCTAATTTACACGCCGATGTATTGATTGAATAAGGTGGTTTATCTCGTCTTAGGGTATTGCCTCCCATGCAAGTTGCACTTCATGTCTTAAGGTCTCCAAAGTCAAAGGAGGACGCTGCAAATTTCGCAACCTTCTACCCATTATGTCCCATACATGTTCAATGGTAGAAAGATCTGGAGATCTTGGAGGCTAGGGCAAAGGATTAATCTGGGCCTGCTCAACGCAGGTCAAGGAAAACCTTGCTACATGTGGACGTGCATTATTTTGCCGGAATAATGGATCTTCGAGCTCTTGCAAGTATGGCAGAAGATGTTTTCCAATCACCTCCGCAATATACCGTTGTGATATGATACTGCCTCGAATGAACACCAAGTGAGATCTGTTGTCATAAGTAATCGCACCTCAAACCATAACACCCACAGTGCGGTGTACGTGCCTCTCAACTGTAAATCGAAGATTCCGTCGTTCACCCGGTCTTCATCTGACTCTCCTACGACCGTCGTGCATTCCTAAACAAAATCTAGGTTCGTCACTAAATACAGCATGACGCCATTAAATATTCCAGTGAATTCATTCATTCCACCATTGTAACCGTTGCTGATAATGTTCTGCAGTCAAAAGAAACACAAGTTGCGGACGATATAATGTTAACCCAAAACTTCGGATTTGGCGATAAACTCTTCTAAGGGTTAGAAGGCGACGTTCTCCACCAAACCATTGGTCACCAACCGCCGTGTAGAGGAAAATCGTTCTCTAAATTTCAGTTGTCTTAAGCGACAATCTTGACGCTCATTCGTTCTTCTTGAGGCCCCGGTTCCTCTTTTACGATGTTCCTGGTCATCTACAAACCATGCACGATATACTCGCATTACAATAAATAGATTTAGATTTATATAGTTAGCAATTTCCCCAAATGAAAAGCCAGTTTCGCGCAAACCAATAATTCGACCTCTGTCAAATTTGCTTAATTAACTGTAATATCCTCGTTGCCGTAATCTAGGCATGATTAAACAAACAAAACACGTTAACAAAAGAACAACATCAAAATAATGTTAATTAACAATGAAAAAGAACAACAAATCGTACGAAAAACACAAACCGAAAAAATTAGCAAAAAATTATAACAGGTGTCAAATGTGACGTTATCACATTACCAGTTGATCTCAAAAGTTAATAAATTATTACTTAATATCAGCCCAACAGATCTACCAACTTTTATTAAGAAATTCCTGCTCTTTCTTGGTGTTGCCATTTCTATGTCACTGAGTGTATTATCAATTAATAAAAAAAAAATTTACCTGATAACTAATGTTTTTATACTTATTTTTTTATTGACCTATTTACCCCATTTGTTTTCTCAATAATAATTATAAAACGGAAACTTATTGACTCTCTGGAGCTATGTAAACTTGAAACGTGAACAGCCAGAATTTCAGATAAACTATATTACCAGGGTGAGTAAATAACTGAACATAGGTAATGCTTTTGCTAAGCCGTTTTGTATCAGCTTCTCTGACACTATGTCTCACTTCCTCGATACTGCAACTCGTTCAAACATGCGTCTCTCAATAGGCGCAGCAGAAGATACAAATTTTATTTTAATAATAGCAACCCCTAGCTTCTTTGTACATGACTGCAAAGATGCGTTTGCAGAACCTTTGCAAATCCTATTCAATCGTGTCATCAAATTCCTGATTGCTGAAAAAGAGAGGCGATGCATCATCAATAAACAACTTATCTCAATTTTATCTAACTCCGCAAGGGTCACTTTTTTGTTTCTATATTTTGACCTCTATATGTATTTTGTTTGGAGTTTTCGTTGATTTGAGGTAGTGGGTCAATTATTAACTTTTAGAAAAATAGAGTATTAAAATAAACTCTATTTTTCTATAAGTTGATAATTGACCCACTACCTCAAATCAACGAAAACTCCAAACAAAATCCAAAAGGGTGTTCGAAGTTGTAATCTATAATTCTATATACGACTTGGTTTCATGAAAGGCGGATCCACAACTTCGAATCTTACTACAATAATGCAATACATTGCATGAGCTATTGACAAACATTGATAAGTAGATGTTATTTGTACTGATTTTACGCACGCATTTGATTCGATCAGACATGATATTCTGTTAAGCAAATTGAACGCCTTCAGCCAGCATCTTCCATTGTTGAACTCATAAAATCCCACTTGATAAATAGAACTGACCATGTAACACATAAGAGTTTGAACTCCAACTAATTCACTGCAACTTCAGGTATACCCTTTACTTTATAATGTATTAGCATGCGCAGGTGGAGTTAAATTATATTCAGCTATCAACGCTGATGAAGACAATCAGATATACAAGAAAATTTAAATAAAATTCAGATTTGGTCCGAAAACTTTAATCTAAATATCAAACTTCTGTTTTGTGTGTTACAGCAGAATCTCTAATTCACATTTACTTATTATTTGTCAAATGAAGACCTCTTATCCGCTTTCACTTTCAAAGAATTGGGGTTTCTTTTGAACTCTGCACTTACTTTCAATTTTTACATTGATACCTTTAAATCCACTGCAAGGAAAATGCACTAAGGATAAACAAGGAATTTCACGAAGATGATTTTCTATTCACCGGTTGCCTCAAAAATAAAATACACTAGTATTATATGGCACCCAATCTATGCTTGTTCCCTGTTAGCGTTGGACAGGATTCGTAGAAGATTTTTGAAATATGCATCTTTCAAAATCGATGGTATCTATCTCCAAATTGATATTCCTAAAGACGACTTATTATTAAGATATCAAATGGTTTCGCTATTGGAAAACAGCGATTTTCAATATGCTACGTTCCTTATCTCACTGTTAAGAAGCCGGCAGGGTAACCAACTACTTGCTAAAAGTTTAATTAATGTCCTCACTTTAAATTGAGGATTCATTCTGGCGTCCGTTTACCTACTCCTAGGACAGACGTTTATTTTCTTCTCTTGTCTTTTTTCCATGGTATGCATTTGACTGGCAACAATTAAATCATGTATAATCTCAAAATTGATGATTAGACAGTTTATGAAAGTTGCATACTACGGTTTTGGAAGGCTAGAGAAATAAACGTCAATAGCCGCCTTTCTTCAGATGATATTAGTAATAAAATGGTACTTACGTCGCAAGAATGCTTATGATACTGCAATATGTAATTATGTGAGGAAGCGTGATTTCGGCATCAATCACTGATGGAATGCTGCTTTAGATTCAAAGATCGCTCAGCATGACAACATTACAGAGCACGATTGTAGTATCATCAGAATGCTCTGCAGAACCTACTTCATTACATTGAGCTACATATAGAGCTGGTGTTCATTCGACGATTATCACGATAGATATTAGGAATACAAAATCAAATTTGAGAGTCTACTATTTTTGTTTTCAGCTTATTAGATGTATCCCAGTGATTTGTAGAAGGTGTCTTCAGGACTTTATCTTGAGATCAATACTTTGGGGTATGGAGGCTTTACTGCCTTACTGACTGAAGAGCTTGTTTGTTGTCTCAAGAATGCGCCGATGACTTGATTATTTTAATACCTGGTCAATTCATAGGATTGTTAAAGAATCTCAGCTTGCTCTGAGCGGTCTTTTGAATGAAAAATGTCTTACACTTTGATCAAAACTTCGGGATTGGTGGTGACTGCTAATAAAAGTAAGACGTCTCGTATTAAAGCTGGTGATATATCGTTTTTGTTCACTATATGCCTTATTAGCGTAATTGTTATTGACCAAGCTATTGCGCAAAATCGTCTTATTGTATTTGAAAAACGTTTAAAAATTTAAAGGCGGAGGACGACTTACTTTGTTATTACTTTGCTGAGATTAAAAGAAATGCTAGTGCCATCACAATAAAGTATGCAGAGATACAAACCACGTCATGTGGATGGAGAGAAATGAGCAATAACGGTATAGGGGCAAAGGAATATTGTAACGGTTCAAAGCGGTATCTTCGCGTTACGAGATTGAGAAAAACTATTTATATTTTAGCAGCCGGGTTTTGCTCATCGGTTCAGGTCAGGGTTGGATGGTTAGTTCTAGAGAACGTTGAAGTTCCCTTCAGTGATGCTTCGGAGCTCGCTGTCCTAAATTTAAGAAAGTTAAGTATAAAACGCAACGACCGCTAAAAGAGGTCGCGACTTCTTATGCGGAACGATCTTTCGGTAATCGGGAATGTTAAGAACTATATTCGGTAGCAATGACAAGAGGTGTAAACCTTCAAAAGTAAGTTTATTATCAATGATAAAGTAAAAATATAAACAAGTAATTTAAATCAACGGTTCAGATATTTACAGGAGGCAATAATTAATAATTATATATGAATACAATTTCGGTTTGATGCGAAGGAAAGCTTTCAGTGTAGACGCACGCGTCGCGACATGCAATTAGTTTTTAATAAGCGCGGAATGTCACTTTTTAGCTTCGCTAGAAATACTGTCCGTCTGTTCGAGCTTTTCTGGTTGCCTGATACTTTCAATATACAACCTCAGTATCTTTCGGGAAGGGAGCGAGGTCACGTCACTCGGGGACAGACGACACCCGTGAAAATGATTTATGCGGTTCGGCCAATGATATTTTTATCTTGTCCGTGACAGATGTCACAAGACGAGGTAAAATATCATAAGAAGAGGTCGTGAGCGTCAGGCGATTCTTTGCTACCAGTGCAACACAGAGATGGCTGATGCTTACGCCTGCGGTAAGTCCTAGCGATGCTGACGCCCCCGCTACAGAATCAACACAGAGCGTGGGCACCCTAGTTAAATCTTATTGTCGGGAACAGCTCACTACAGAGACAACTCAGACGCTTCCAACAATAAGTTCTTTATGATCATGTGTTCAACAGGTATGTTCTACCCTTACGGATGTCTGAGCAAGTTTCGCAGTTGCAAATACTGCATCAACGGTTTATGATTTAATTAAATCGAAGCGGACGGTTTGCGTTCTTAGCGATTTAACAAAGCGCTTTCTAAATGCAATAAAATAGTTTCGGTGCACGCACTATCTCTAGCGCGTGGATGCCAGGGCTATCGGTGTAGATGCGCGCGCGAACCTCGGTGAAGTTAATGTCGCAGTCTTTACGGCATCACGGTTTCAAGTCATAATGATCCTTGTTCAATGAAAGCTTCGTTCTTTTATACAGAATTTGTTTATGTCGTTCTCTGTCTCTCGAACGTTGCTTGATAACGCTTATTCAGTCTTACACTCTTTGATAAGCGTATCATATGCATGCTTTGATTAACAATTTATCGGATGCGAAAAATTGTGAAATTCTACTTAATATGCTTTATAATTACGTATGGTTATTAATTTTGCTTTTATTAGCTTAATTATTTCGGTTGCAATTTTCTGATTTGTATTTGACCATTTAATTGACATTTCGGTTATTACATAATATTTCGTTAT
>JAHWXV010214185.1:0-10029 GCA_024586415.1 Phrixothrix hirtus | reverse complement strand
CCCCCCCCCCCCTATATCTCGACCCTACGCGTTCCCAGCGTTTTCCTTTAAAGCGCGGACGGTGCTGGTGTAATTTAACAGGGACCCTCCCTATTTCAATGAGCTGGCGGGACATCAGAGTCGTTGTTGGGCGTAACGCCAAACGCGCTTGTGACAAGTCATTTCCGGTAGTTGTATTTCGCGGAATCTTATCGCTATCTTTATTGTATAGATAAGCCAAACCAGACGTGAGACTCATTCATCGGCTGGATTGCACCAATTACTTCAATATGATTACGTTTCCGAGTTATCACTTACGATGCACTAGTTTTAGTTACGCGCACTAGTGGTGAGGGCTGTTCCAAGTTTGTATACTTTCCGCCCTACCAGATATTTTACACAACAACCTGGAGAATAATTTAACAACATTGACTAATCTTGTTTAGACACAGAATTTGTTATTTTTCTGTACTGGTACTTTCCCCATGCATGTTGCTTTTCAACTTCGGGGCATATAATTAACTTTAAATTTGCTAAATTCTACTGTAGTCCCTGAAAGTGGTATTTTACGCAATGTTTTTGTTGCGAGCACGTGGTTCGTGACTACCCGAAAGGCACAAAATACTTCCTTTGCTTTAAAATTATTTTCAACAAAAATTATTTCAACCTACTTTGGTGTTTTAATAAATTGTTGCCTCAACAAGTAATGTTGCTTAAAAATAAAAAATTAATAGTGCACGAATAAGGCTCAATACATGCTTTTTGATCAAATAATGATATACAGGGTGTCCCAAAAGTAAGAACACTGCACAAACTGTGGGTACCTGATTTTTAAATTCTTCACTTACCTGTTAGATTTGTGTATCGGAGATTGAGCACTATACTAAAATATGTCACGTAATGTAACAAGATTTTTTAACGTTACCTTCTGAGATAAATATTTTTCAAAACAAACAGATGTTTATAATTCAAAATATATGAGCAACGATATTACTATCCGGCACAGCGCGAACGCCAGGGCTGGATTTAGTACTATAATTGTTAAAATTTCGAAAACCATGCGTTTTTGAAAAAAATTCTTATGCTAATTTTGTTCTACGTGTCATAAGGCACCCATACTTTGCGGGGTGTCATTTTTTTGGGACGCCCTGTATAACATATCCGCGAATAAAAGGTATTACGTCAAAAATACGTAACACAAAACGCGTTATTTTTTTTAAAATGCGTAGTTTTCTAAATATTTTCAATTAACGTTTTCAACCCCCCACCCCACCCCACCTACTTTTGATTTGGATCAACTGTATTTTTCTGGTTTTTGTACAATTTCACAGCATTATCAACTTTTCCCAACTGATCATTAGACTTGCAAAGGTATCAATACAATAATTACTGTTTGAAATAGAATTTTAGTGGGCAATGCGCTAACAAAAATACATAAATAGAATTAGTTAGGTATTAGAGGTAATTTGACCTTTTATAAACAGTATTTTTCATAAGCGGTGTTTGTACTTTTAACCAACTTTTACGCGAAAATTGGAAAGATTTGTTTACTAAGCCGCCGTATACAGGTACGTTAAATATTGGCTTGTTTCTCGGACACCCTGTATTTTCTACAGTTTCTTCCAAAGAATTCCAACACTCGATATATTTAAAAAACTTTTATGGCAAGCCTAACTTTTAATTTCCGAAAATATGTGGAGTGATATCAAAAAATGTAGTACACTACCAAAATTCCATGTTGTAATATCAACTACCAACGCTAATGACTGCTGTAAAAATTGTTGCTTCTTCAAACAGTGAAAAATATTTTGGCTAACAATGTCTTTATGTAAAAAACAAAAAATATCTAAATTTGTGGTTAAACACAACAGAAATAAAATTCGTTACATAAACTTTGTCGTTAAATAAATAATAATATATAAAAACGGGGGTCTCTGATCAACGCGTCTGAAAGCAACCCTAAATTTCTCACCCCCATTGCTTATATAAACAGGTATAAATTCTCCCTACAGATATTTGTTTTCGACGCTTAGTTTACTGCGATAACAGAAAGCGGTAAAACATTTCAATGTTGGCATTTGGTAAATTATTCAAGAATAATATACATTAAATTCTGGTATCGGGATTGGTATTAAAATTGCAACGATGTTTATTTTCATTTCAAAGGCAGTTGGATGTAAAAATGAATTAATTTACCTAATTTATATAATTCATAAAATTAATTTTGAAGTTGTGTACGCAATAAAGACCCAAAATGTTTCTGTACTGAATTCCATCAGAATATTGCCGCTTATTTCATGTTTCGATTCATTGAACGATAATTATTAAGTAAATCTCGTATGATCCCAGATTGTTGTATTGTGTTGTGTTGAAGTAAAACAATAATATTTAATTAAAACAAATTGTAGTGTCCGAGAATAGTATGAAAACACGGTTTACTCATATTGTGAAGGCTAAAAACGCTGTCGCTAACTGTTTTATTTAGCGTCACAGTCAAGTTGATATAAATAATCTATTTATGATGACGCTCCAAAACATCGAACTTAAATCAATGAATTTTCTACTAAAAAATATTAATTTGATAGTCCAATACTGATAGTTTAAAAATTAAGGTTACTAATCGAATTGGTTTCCAATATTTTCGCAAGGCGCTATTATTTCCCCACAAAAAACTAACAGTTACATTGGAATAAAGGCATCTTAAGAACGATATCAGTTAAAAAATCCTTTCCTAAGTAAATTCTACGTGTAAAGAAATTACAATTTTGACAAATAATACATACCGTAATTATCTTTGTACAGATATGAATAAATGTTCAGTTAATTATTTTACTGTAACGAATTGGAGCATCCGTTATCTGTTCTTGAATCGATTTCTATTTCTTCAAAGCACAATGCATTAATTATACCTGTTAACGGTTGATTATTAATTTATTCAATCTATTGGTTCTCGACCTCACGATTAATTGGTTAGTTGTAATTAACGATGAGTTAAGCTAGTTGGTAATGCGGCCGCTTACAACAGATTCTAGGTTAAATTAGTAACTTCATAACTACGTTTATGTAACAACAGGTCTAGTTCACTGTTAAATCACATCTTTAACGGTGGCTTGATGCATGAAGGCGTGCTTCTTAGCGCCTTCAAGTTTTTTACCACATTCTCATGCCAGAAATATTCGAATTTTCATTGTAAGTTTCATTAACAATCAATAAGTTTTGTTAAGTTAAGTTAAATGAAACATCAAGTGGGCTGCGGTCCATCGCGACATTCGATGCTTCGCGCTAGGCTAGAGTAGTTGTTGGCAACGGCAGGCCGAGCACTTTAAGCCGAAACCTAATTTTATCTTCTAATCAGGATTCTTTAAATAGGCATCTAAATTAGACTTAAAGATTTTCAAAATCCAAGATTAGAAAAAATTGACATATACGAGGGCAAGGTAAAAACTTCTGCGTCATTATTTTAGAATTAGCTCGATATATGACAGGGAAGTAACTCAAACTTTAATTCATTGATTTTTATGAGAAATAGCCATTTTTTCCAAATATGGCCGTTTTGCTTTGACTTGACTGTTTAAATGCGTATAACACTCGCTCTTAATTGTTTTTCCACTTTCAAAGTAGTCAAAAGATAGCCGACTTAATCTTATCAACCAATGGAATTGCCTTCTTTGAAGTTGATGCGCGTTTTGCTTTGGTCCCAGGAGTGTTTTGGTGAACCCACCGTTTCAGTAGTTACAAGTTTGAGTGTCAAAAAATCGGTTAAAACTTCCTTTCCACATCTATCTAGCGCACAGTTTTACCATACCCAAATATTAAGATATTGAGCAATCATTCTACTAATATGCCAACTAAGTATTATCTCAATCACTTTACTCGCATTTTTGGACTATTTCAGTCATTTTAGCGTAATTACTTCAATAGGACGTCCACTGCATAATTAGGAAGAAGTATATACATTTAATTAAGACACTGGGAAAGTATTCCTATGGTTTCACAAATTCTTATAAGTAACACAATTCTGGTTAAACAAAATGTAAAAAAAATATATTTGCCTTGCAGCCTCTTACAGTTGGATAACAAGTTTCTTATATATCAAAAGCGTAATTGAATTACAAGTGTTATTAAAATTGTTGAATGATACAGAAATCATAAGATAATTAAGTACAGTTTATGGATTTGTCAAGACTTTGTGGCGTGAACTAACGCCGAATGATGGGCGTTGGTACGAACAATTGTTACTGATCATCAATTGTGGTTCTTTCAGTATGACCCGGAGGCTTGCCGCTAAAACAGCGGATTAAGGAAGGAACACAACGGCCAACGAAAGCTACCAAGCAAAATTCAAAAACAATAGGGTTCGTTCGTCCCACGAATCCAAACTGTTTATGGGTTGTGCGTGTGCATCACTATTCGGTCAAAAATTTATGGATTCTGCAACATGTTAATGCGCCCTCACATTCATTATTGAGTCGTGAATATTTGTTTTGAAAAGGCGTCCCAGCGTTACTTCACCCATATTACAGCCTTGACCTCGAACCTGCAGATTTCTTTTTATTTTCTCACATAAAGGACTGGATCCCACGAAGATCTCTAATAATGCTTTCAAATGCGGACTTCCAGAACTGCTTCAAAAGGCGGAAAAAACCGTTAAAATAAGTATGCGGCATTGAAAGAGGAGTACTGTAGAGGTACAGCTTGTGTACAATCACTGTACACTAAATGTGAAATAGGATTTATAAACAAATTCACTTTATTTATTTGCCAAAACTCGTAAAATGCAATGAAACTATGCATGAAAATCATTTGCACACCACTACATGGTTTAAAACAACATTTCACTGAATTTTTAAAACAACTTTCCAAGCCCCTGCAAATCGATTTTATCAAAATTGAAAGACAGCTGAAAGCTGCCGTTAGGGAAGGTGAATATATCTATCACATTTATGTAACAGTACGATTCAATTGTTGCGTAAAACGTAAGTGCACGTTCACAATCCTGATCGTAAAATATAGGATAAAGAAATAGAGAAAATAATTGTGATTAAATTTTTGTTCCGAGAGCGTACAAAAGCTGCTTCCTGCATTCGGACTAGGTTGTTTATCGCAAGCACGCGTGTACGACGGGACTCGCTGGTATAGAGATGGGCGCGAAAATGAAAAAATATTACAGCCTTGACCTCGAAGCTGCAGATTTCTTTTTATTTTCTCACATAAAGGACAGGATTCCACGAAGATATCTAATAATGCTTTCAAAAGTGGACATCCAGAACTGCTTCAAAAGGCGGAAAAAACCGTTAACATAAGTATGCGACATTGAAAGAGGAGTACTGCGGAGGAACAGCTTGTGTACGATCACTGTATACTAAATGTGACATAGGATTTATAAACAAATTCACTTTATTTATTTGCCAAACCTCGTAAAATGCAATGAAACTATGCATAAAAATCATTTGCACACCACTAAACGATTTAAAACAACATTTCACTGAATTTTTGAAACAACTTTCGATGCCCCTAAAAATCGATTCCATCGAAGTTAAAAGACAGCTGAAGGTGACCGTAAGCACGTTTATGCAATAGTACGATTCAATTGTTACACAAAACGTAAGTGCACGTTCACAATCCTGATCATAAAAATGTACGATAAAGAAAAAGAGTAAATAATTGTGATTACATTTTTCGTTCGAGATCGTTCAAAAACTGCTTCCTGAATTCGGACTAGGTTGTTTATCGCAACCGCACGTGTACGACGGGACTCGCTAGTGTAGAGATGGGCGCGAAAATAAAAAAAGATCGAATATCAACGAACACTACGTTGAACTTTTGTGTGCCCTCCTCCTCTCCCATGTATATGAAACGATTCAGGTATTAATAAAAAAACCATCAGCGCCATTTTTCATGAAGAGTTAAAGGTGCGAAAATTGCGTGAGAGATTGTTCCAAAAACACTTACGTTGGACACAGAGCTAGTTTACCGATGTCACAAGTTTGTGGCGTGAACTAACGCCGAAGAATGGGCGTTGGTACGAACAATTGTTACTGATCATGAATCGTGGTTCTTTCAATATGACCCGGAGGCTTGCCGCCAAAACAGCGGGTTGAGGAACGAACCCAACGACCAACGAAAAGCAATATTCGCGGGTCATCCATAAGGGTTTGTGCGTCACACGTATCCAAACTGTTTATAGGTTATGCGCGTGCGTCACAATTTAATCAAAAATGTACGGATTCACCAACACGTTAATGTGCCGTTACATTCATTACTGAGTACGTGAATTTTTGTATTGGGAAGGCGTCCCAGCGTTATTCCACCCATATGACAGCCTGGACCACGAATCTGAAGACTTCTTTTTATTTCCTCACATGAAGGGTCGCATGAAAGGACAGGATTCTACGAAGATTTCTAATAATGCTTTCAAAAGCGGACTTCCAGAACTGCTTCAAAAGGCGGAAAAACGTTAGCATAGGTATTCGGCATTGAGGGAGGAGTACTACGAAGCTATAGCTATACGATCACTGTATATTAAATGTGACAGGATTTATAAACAAATTCACTTTATTTGCCAAACCTCGTAAAATGTAATGAAACTATGCATGAAAATCATTTGCACACCACTAAATGGTTTAAAACAACATTTCACTGAATTTTTGAAACAACTTTCCAAGCCCTTGCAAATTGATTCACATCGATTTTATCGAATTTGAAAAACAAAATCAATAGCGACGTTATCTAGCGACACAAAAACAAAACAAAATTCAAATGTAAATTTTTAATCAAATTATTTTATAGCACACCGGTGCTATTCTTCTTTTTCAAGGGATAAAGTTTAGAGGCAATTCGTCAGACAAACATTCAGTTCACGTAAACTTGTCGAAATAGGATATCTATTAAACTAGATTTCTTGCCTAAAATACGAGGGCTATTCAGAAATCAGCCTTCGGTAAGAAATTACAAAAATAGGAATAAAGGCAAACGATTATTAAACACTTGTTTCCATGCTAAATTCCATCTCAGCGTGTCATCAATTTCTGTATGCTCTCGTCAAGAAGTTTGCAGACGTCATCCAACACTTTTATGAGTTCCTTGTTGCACTTTTACTCAACTTCCGTTGAATTTCAATTATACTGCGACCTTTACGATAACAGGAGCTATGTGCTCACTGCACAAACAGTACTGAACAACATGGCCGACTGGGTGGTGTGGAAAGAGTTTCTGTGTGTGTGTGCCGAGTTACTGCGCTGCTATGGGAGATGATTTCCGAATAGACCTCGTAATTTGTTGTTTATCACCGATGAAGTTAGGGTTTTGATTACCATATGGGATCAATACCTCCTTGTTAGGAGTATGAATTTCAAAGGAAGCTTGTTTGATTAGTTCTGTATGATTTCATGAAGCTTTACTAACAATATTAATTACACTTAGCAATTAATAATATACCTGGAGTCTCGAACTTTAGGATTAATTTTTGATTCGTGAAATTGTGATTTAAAATTAACTCAATCGACTGTAAAGGGAAAAAAATGATATCAACAATTATAAATTCTAAGAATAAAATCTGCAATTTTTTGTGAAAAATTGCTTATATACATAGATTATGATAGCAAAACACTCGGTTAATTACACAAAACACCACTACTATCGGAATGAAAAGTTCTGTCACAGCCTTGAAAGGCTATATTTCAAAACCAGCAGGACTACAGCGTGATAACACGCTAAACATATGGGCAACATTGAATTAAATGATACTAGCCAAATATCGTTCGTGTCTGTGCATATAACAGTTGCGCGTGAAAAGCCGCGAGTGTATCCGTAGGCTACAGTTTTGCAGTTTATTAAGTACTCATGTTTTCTAGAAAGACATTTTGGAAATTTTCTTGATTGTTTAAAAAATACAACATAAACAGACTACTATCGAAATGAAAAGTTCTGTCATATCACCTTGAAAGATCATATTTCAAAAGCTGCACAACTGCAACGTGATGATACGCTAAATATACGAGGAACACTGAATTAAATGATACTAGCCAAATGTCTTTAGTGTCTGTTTATGTAACAGTTGTGCGTGACAAGCCCCAAATGTATCCGTAAGCTACAGTTTTGCAGTTTATTAGGTATTCATGTTTTCTAGAAAGACATTTTGGAAATTTCCTTGATTTTTTAAAAAACACAATATAAATAGACTACTATCGAAATGAAAAGTTCTGTCACATCACCTTGAAAGGTCATATTTCAGAAGTTGCAGAACTGCAACGTGATGACACGCTAAATATATGAGCAACACTGAATTAAATGATACTAGCCAAATGTCCTTAGTGTCTGTTTATGCAGCAGTTGTGCGTGACAAGCCCCAAATGTATCCGTGGGCTACAGTTTTGCAGTTTATTAAGTAGTCATGTTTTCTAGAAAGCGATTTTTGAAATTTTCTTGTTGGTTTTAAAAAAACAACATAAATAGGAGGGTTTCTCGTGATATACAATCAACTGTATGAAATTTTGATTTTATGGAGCCCGTACATGTGTGAAGAGGTGACATAGAAGCTATTTTCATTGTTTTTCTTACCTCAAAGGCAGCAAATTTTCCGTTTTTCATGTAGTACTATTAAATTACTGAATAATAATTCTTTGATCACTCTATCAGGTGTTTATACCAACGTCCCTCTCATCGCTTCAGCCCGCTGATTGTTGCGACGTACTCTGTGCCGTGAAACATTTTAGTTCAAACAGTGCTTTGGATAATCGCCTTTTATTGTATGTTAATGCGTTTTCCCTTATAACAATTTGCGAGATTTTTCTAAATATCTTTTCAAATAAGCAAACTGCAGTAGATTTTTTTATATACATAGATACCTTTTTCTCGGATTGTTACTTTTTTACTAATTAATTTTTTAATTCGATTTCCTTAAAATAGAGTGAAATCTCGTGTTTTTTTGAAGATATTTTCCTGTTGGAATATTTTGAAATCTGAAATGCAAGCTTTGAAAATAAGATGACCGAACTTTTCGTTCCGATAGTAAATATGAGACAAAATTTTAAATAAAAGACGAGATGCGTATACATTGCAAACAAAATTCCATCGAAAAGTATGTCATTTAAAAGAGTACATACAATTTATAAATAAACAACAAAGCAGGCTATATATTTTTAGACAATACGTTAGATAAATTCTGTACAATTAAAATCGCAACTGACTTCGCGTTGAACTAATTCCTTCGTTAAATACGGCACATACACACAAATTATAAGAACTTGATGAGTCTCTTTTGGATCGAAAATGTATTAATTATGTTTGGTAAAAGTTTGGCAGGACCTAATTTCACGGATCTAGTTGGAGAAGTTCAATTTGGCAACAGCGAGCTCGAGCTTCGTTATAGGAGAGTTTGACAGAATGGTGCATTAAAAATTTCTTGTTTGAATTTCTTTAAATTATTAATCAATTTGTTTTAGTTTTATTATTATTGTTTTCACGTAAAATTCAGCATTTCTTGTTTGAACTATTTTTTAAAGCAAACAAAATCTTAATCCTTCACCCGTATTCATTAATTATATTTGGAATGTTCTAAGTCAGATCGAACGTCGATGGGAATTTTAATGTGGTGTGCATTCTGTTTTGAGTCTGTTCCCAACAAATATACTTATCTGCAAAATTTTCGCACCACTTTATTTTAATTGTCGTCAAAATTATCACACATTTTGAAAAACATATTAAAGATAGCAAACACAAACAACAGGATTATTTCGATAATACTAATAAATTCTTAAATTAATGGTGGAAAAAACGAAAACAAAATATGGTGTTCATTACACAATAATTAATTAATTTAATTAACGTGTAATTAACATAAGAAAATATTATAGTTTGTTAAATAGTATATAAGGTTTAAAATATTTTTTTAAATATTTTTATTTTAAATAAAAGCAAGTGTTAAAGTTTCTATTAGTGCATGGCGCCATTTTGAAAGGTTATTCTAAAGAAATTCAGACAGATGAAAATAAAACTTAACAGCCCCAATAAATATGTGACAATATTGCTAGAAGCCGTGGGAAGTTTAAC